>VALG01006960.1:0-14980 GCA_009835305.1 Ipomoea purpurea
CTTCACGAAACGTGCTATGAATGGGCGAATCAAGCAATGTGGGAATCGCTCATCGGGTATGATTATATCACATTTGCGATCTAGTTGCGAAAACTTGGGGGTTCGATTTTACAGTGGCGGACTGCTGGAACCAAACATATCAAGCCGTTTGGAGCAAAGTAAATAAGTTCTGTTACAACACTTACATGGGTGATCCGCGGTCCCAAATTTATGATAGATTCTGAGATATTTTGATGAAGCATGTTATCCGTATATACTAATCTAAAACAAAGCATATTGTATTGAAGATGCTGCATTGTTTCCGATGGCTTACCTATAGTGCCACTCTTCCATTCTCTAGATGACAATGAATTGAACAATATGTAACTGTAGCAAGTACCTATGAAGTCTTTAAATGATTCTAATACAAAATTCCAGAAGAATCTGGAAATTGTGAAGAATATATTTAAGGTAAAGATGGTATGGGTAACCATGGGGTTGGATCGGCAGATTATGCAGTTACCTTAACAACCTTATCTCGATCTGAGGTGTTCGTCTATGGCGTTCGTACAGGAGAGATGTGAAATCTAACAGGAGTAGATCAAAAAGATAATTAAAACTAGAAAAATAAATAGAGAAATAATAAAACAAGATGAATAATAAATATAAATATAATAATTTAAACATAATTATCAATATAATATAGAGAGATAAAGAAATAACATAAGTAAAGAATATAAATGCACCGATGTAGGTATAAGTGTTTAAAAATGCCTGAAAAGGATACAAGACTGGACGAACTTCGAGAGTTATCGACCTTACAGCATGAGAATAGGATATTAATCAGATCTGATCGAATAATTTTGAAGTGAAGTATTGAAGTAATACATAGTGTAAAGCTATAAGCTTATGAGATTATTTTTACGGGGATAATTAGGTATAGGGGCATGAATGTATTTAATGTGTAATAAAATAATTAATGTTGTATATTTGAGGGTCTCTAATTAATATTTAAAATATGATATTGAATCCTTAGATATTTATGGAAATATCTCATAACCTTATAAAGTACAACGTAAGAATCCTTGGATCCTTCTGGTTGTCCGTAAAATTGGTCGTTCGAGGCTGGACGTGGTTACATAACGGGAGAGTTGGTCAAATGAATAGGATACCTGGATGAAGATGATGCATTTGGAAAAATAAATTCTAAGAAACGTGAATGAGTAATCTTTAAAGGTTAAGGCAGTATCAGCCAAAAGTTCTGTAATCTGAAAAATGTTCAATCACCTTAGTCAGTTCGAGGTATGTAAGGCTAATATATCATAACAAAGCGGACACGTGTTCTTAAGGGACTTTTTGGGACACACGAGCAAGGCAAAAGGTGGGTACGGAATATTTATGGCTAACATATCAATCTTTTGAGGTGATTTCGGAAGGTGAATGTAGCTTGGAAAAGTTAGGCATGATAGACGAATACGATCCTTCCTAAAAAATGTTAAAACCTACAAAGGACAAAATAGTTCCGAACAGGTTCTTTCACAAGATTTCGGTACCATGTTTCAGGCATGTTAGTACACTAAAAGAACATTGTTTTTGGCTAGGGTCGAATTGACAGCGCAAACCAACCGCTTGTGGTTATCTAGTGGCGCGACCCATAAGCAAACACGTGCCTTGGACCAACGAAAAGTGATTATTTATTTATTATTAAATTATATCGATTCGTTTAAATAAGAAAAGAAGACAGACTTCTGGTATCACTGATTGAATAGAACAAATGTAAAACGTCGGGGTGCTACTTTGAGTCAATAACTAGTGGTAATGCCATGGGCTTTAAAAAGAGACCAAGTCCTGAGCTTAAATCTGGAAGCGAGCCATGCACATTCAATATATTATGTTGTTTGATTAACTTGCTGGGTGCACGGACCTTATCTAAACATTTTTGACGGGAGGAGACCTTAAAATAATTAGGTGTGCCAGAGTTTGTTGATCTATATACGAAGGCTTTGTCCTCGATCTAAAATTGCAATAAATCGTGGTACATCATTAAATTTGAAATGGCTATAAGTAAATAATGTATCACTAGAAATAATAGGTTATGTTTGCTATTCTTCAATAATAATCAATAGGTAACTGATTAATACTCAAGTAAAACTTTAAATATATTTCAGAACTTAAGGAATCAATGTATCTTGAAATCGGTTGGATAGGAAAATAAATAATCTCACTTGGAAGTTATATGAAGTGTCGCTTTCGTGGTTAAATTGATATAAGGACGTCACAACAAAAAAATATTAAAGCTTGGGTATGTGAACAGTGTGACGTAATTGATACTATTCAGATCATTGGATTTTATTGGCCGAGCTCTTCAGTCAAAGGAGTCAGTTCTAATGTGTGATTGTGTGTTCATGTTGGTGGAACATAAGATTTATAACTTTTCAGATTAGTTAGTGTATGTTCAATTTTGCAAGTTACCATATCCTTTCTTCTAGAGATGTAGCACAATACTAACATTCTGATGAAAAATAAATAGTTTATCTGGATAGGTATCTTCATAGGGAAAAAAGAATAATTATCTGTTAAAGTTTAGTTTACTACACTACACATGAACTCCCAGTAATACCTCACCTAATCACGCATATCAATAACCATAAAATATATAAATATATAACTACCTAACGAATAATGAAAGTACCATGGAACGGTGATGTTAAACTGCCTGTTGGGTGAATGGTTGAACAGATGTATTAACAAATTTCCTAATACTAAGACAGGCTTTTTATAAAGAAACTACTTCACAATCATCACATGTGGGTTTATCACACAAAAAATGGGTTAATTTAATAGTTAGGTTAATTTGGAATATAGAACATATATACATAATTGGTTCCATGATGAAGGATGATCTTAATGTGAAGTATAGTGACGCATACGTTAAAAAATTAAATCTGGTGTTAACTAATAGTAAAAAAGATTAGGAGTTAGTAAAGGTATATGTCAATATATACGAGAACGCGACCGCATACAAGTAGAATGTGATGAGTTTAGGTAATCTAGAAGATTGGTGGTAACAGCATGTGTTTGATGATAAAAGATGGAAAAGCGAAATGGGTGTGTATAATACACAGTTTATAGAATTTTATAAAGTTGGTAAGCTTTAGTAATAGTATCTTTATACCATTTCAAGTATAGTATCCGGTGTATGATAATATGTATATAAACGGAGCCTTCTAGAATAATTTTTAGAATTAATATTAGTGTATCCTGAATTTGTTTATAAAAACAATATTTACTCAATAGGATTTATATAGTTTTATACGCGTTTGAGATAGTATTTTGGGAAAGATAAATGCAAATAGTTTATTGATTTTGCGATAGTATTTAGGATATAATATAAAACTATATTATACATTAAGGATAGGAGTAATAGTTTACATTCGGTTGTTCTTGTTATGCCTTAAGCTTTGCAACAAATAGTGGTTGAAGTTGTAATTTTTTAATGTGTTCCGTATGGAAATGTTTCTCTACAGTTGTAATTTGCCAGGTGTTTGGTTGTTAGGTGGTGATTTAGAGAGATACGAATTGTCTGTGTTGTTATTATATAATAGAGAATTCAAATAGATTGGTAGACAAAATTGGCAAAGGTAATATAAATAAAGTTGGATATAAAAGTTTTAGTTGTGATATTATGCATAGTGATCATCATATAAGTGCATAGTTGGAATAATTATTATATTTACTTATCATAATTGTTATTGATTAAATAAAATTTATTATGATACTATATATAAGTTACTAATTAAGCATACTATGTTGTTTTTAAGGTAGATGTTATGAAAAGAGCTGTGGTTGTTGAAATGTGGTTTGAAATTGTTTTAAAAGTAGAAGAAATGTTTCAGTTTGAGTTTATTACTAGTTGTTGGCAAGGACTAAAGATATTTTAAGCCATAACAAATAGTTTAGAATCATACTTTGATATAAGTGTTAGTTACCAGATAATATTATACATTGCTTAAGATTATATTTTTTTATAACCTTGATCCAGATAATTAGTATTGTGGAATATGTATGTACAGAATTAGAAGGTTCATCTTAAGGGATTTGAGGGCCTTCCGAGATACAATGTTGGGTGTTAAACACTGATAGTGGACTAATAACCATAAGTCCATGATAATAGTACCTCTTATAAAACAGTTGATTTATTTTACACCTATGAAATGAAAGTATGAATCTTAATTTAATAGATTGTCTAGAATAAATGAAGCAGATATAAATAATATATGATCGGTGAATTAAACAGGTTCTTGAGGGAGTTTATATTGCAAATTGTTGTAAAACCATTTGTGGCCAATAATGAAATCTTACTTAATCAAACGTTGTAAATTCAGCTCCGTATTGAATATAGAAAAAGTAGTATTAATTAAATAATCTAGATATAAATATAATCACTAAGTAAAAGCTGTATATGATAATAATGTAATATATAAATATTTTATGGTATTTTGATATGCATTATAATACTGCATGACTGAAATAAATGACATTAATTTGTTATTTAATTTATAGAGTATTATTTAAGACGTTATAAGTTTAAAGTTTATGAAAATATCTAAAGCGATCAATGGTGATCTTTTTTTTTTTTTTTTTTTTTTTTTTTTGTTTATGTTGGCTATATTGCCATACTATATGCAGAAGTTACTACTACCCAGTTTTACTAAATGGTTTTTTGAACCTACATTATAAGTAGAATAGAGGTGTGTTAATTTATCAAACTTAAAAAGTTTTTAGTATGTAAAAAAGTTAACGTTCTGTTATGTTTGAATCATAATAAATTGCAAAAATATGAAGTCTATCGACGATTATTTAATTTGAAAACATTGAACATGTTTAAGCAAAATTATATTCCTTTACCGCAAAATTTATGTATCGTGTAAGTTTTCATAGTTTTTTGTTAACCTGTATTAACGTTACAATGTCTCAATTACTCGTTTACATCTATTACAGTGTGATAAAACTTGGATAAAACAATGCTTTGCATTCTTGGCTGGATTAACAAATGAGAAGAGATGAGGTACACAATGACATGGTGAATTATATTTTAATAATAATTAAGTTTTGTATCATTTTAATATAGTTTAGTAATAGTGTAATAGTTACATTGTAGCATGTATATTAATACGAAGTCGATGGATAAGTGCCTTTTAGGATTAGTATTGAACAAAAGTAGCTTAATATTTAATACTTTAATTGTTAGAGAATTAGACACGGTAATTATAAGTAATAATAAGTATGATCATTCATTGATATTGAGGAATGTATAAATTAATTTAAATTTAAAATGTATTGACAAAATTCGATTGGTATGGCTAAAAAAAAATTTAAATTAATATTAATATTTTTTATTAACAAATTAATTGAAAATATATAACCTATGAATATATAATATATGCATTGTATTTTTAATACATGTGATGTCTACATATTTTGATTTATGTGGAATCAAGTGTATTGGTTTAGTAACTAAAAACAAGACATTTTTGTAGAAGGGGATAAAAACATTTTAATTACTAATCACCATTGAGTTATAAAAAAATGAACCAATTAAAACAAATGAGTTACCCAAATGTTATGGTCAAATGTTTTAGGAAAAGAAAGTGTGTATACAAAAAAAGAATTAATAATAAACTAAATACAAAAGAGCTTACAATAGAGAAATAAAGTAATTATACTATTTAAATATTAATTATTTTAAATTTTGAAAAGCTTCAATTGCTTTTTTTAGAATTCCTGTGTGATGGAAATTAATAAATAAGGGATCTATTGAATGTTATTATAATGGTGTTTTTGAATTCCAGCATACTGTGAAAAATTGTAGAGGACTTTTAATTCCATTCTGATTGGTTTTTTCCTTAAAATAGGATTTGAACGTAAGTAATATAATTGATTTAAAGTAAGACTTGTATAATACAGATATACTCGGTAGACCAAATTATAAATCTAATCCCAACATAGATATAATATGTACCCGCTCACCAACGATAACCTTAGAAATGAGTCAGGTAACTAACTACAATTAGCTATGGTCGACTGCTTTTCTACAACATTTTCCACTCAGTGATTGAAAACACACCCCACCCCCCTATCCAACTGAACAAGAATTACCAGGTAGTTTTGGCAACTGTTCATTTGCGATAGCCCATTCGGAAGACAGATCAATCCCCAACCTCAGGTCTCAGCTCCTTAGGATAAGCCCTTTCGGCCTGGACCGTAATATCATAATTTTATTTTTTAAAAAAGTTTGTGTACCATAGGAAATTATACAATTGGTATATTAGTTAACAATTGGTATATTAATCACCATTTATTACTTAGTATGGGATCAAATTCAAATATCTGCGCTAACACAAGTAGATCAAGGCACTCCCTGTCCCATAGAAGGAAAGAAGCATTCCCATCCACCAGTACATAACCTAACTTTAACCCTGTACCCAAGGTTCCATCGCCCCAATTCCTATCACATGTACTACACCAGACAACCACTTACCTTTCATTTTCAGTTTTTTGGTTGCAACCCTTGTTCTACACGAAGCATAGAACCCTCAAGATCATCAATGAACACAATCCTTGCTGCCACCCAAACAAAAATCTCCAAACTGCACACACACATAGACAATTAGCAAGGTACATTATGAGCCCAAATCCAATCCTATTTAAGTATAAATTTATAGAATTATCAAGGTACATTATGGTTTAGGGTTTAGGATTTAGGATTTAGGGTTTGTGAAGGTTGGAGATGCATACTATGTACATCAGTTGATCTATTTTGCTAACAGGAAATAAAAATACTATGGTTATATAACTAACCAAGCGTAATTTGTGTGTGCAGGTTTGGGTCAAAAACAACGTATGGTTTGGATAATAATAACAACAAAACTGTCCTTAGGATGTGTTGATCCAATTTACTCACTGAGATAAGCACACCTAATAGACTATCTAATTTGTTAAACTAATAACTTTGAATGATTTATATAGAGACTGCTATGTTCTGTGCTATTATATTTGTATCTAATGCAAATATTAAATGTGCAGATTCAAAGATTGGTCAGGTTGGCACTCACTGTCCATATTGAGATGAATACAGAGCATGTGTGGCAAAAATATAACAAATGGTAAACTATATTAGAGTGAGTACATATATATTTAATCAAATAGGTAATGATCCAATGGAAATCATTCAAATGATTATTCTCTTGTTTGTGCCAGGTTGGGGTCACATACAGAGTATGAGTTGCATAATCATTCTCACACAATTTCACAATGAGCTAAGCAGCCTATAACAGTCTCTCTAATTTGTTACTGTATTAGTTTTAATGAGTATTAATGGGATGCTAAGTTCTATATTGACCTCATTGTGCAGGTTTGAGATGCCTACATACAAGCATGGCTTGCACAGTATTAGTCTATATATTAAAAACTATTTATTTCCTCAATCAGGTAAGTATCAATGGGTATACTTTCACAGTATTAGTCAATTAACCAAATATATAATATTGTTTCAAATCTCATGCTATATTAAATGCAAATTCAAATCAAGCAGTTGGCATTGATATCTCACCAGATTATTGCTGTAGAGATCATAGTATATTTACAACACAATGAGCTAAGCACCCACTAACAGTCTCTCTAATTTGTCTACTGTATTACGTTTTATGAGTATTAATGGGATGCTAAGTTGTATATTACACATCTCAATTGTGACAGGTTTGAAGATGCACATAAACGCATGACCTGCCCCCATAGTAATTAGTTATATCAATTTAAAGCTATCTTACTTTCTCAATAGGTAAGCATCTATGGTATACTTTCACAGTATTAGTAAATTAACCAATAGTATATTTGTTTCAAATCTCATGCATATTCTTAAATGCGCAATATACATCAGATTGCGCATTGATATCTCCTCCAGATTCATGTACTGTAGAGATCATGAGTAATAATCGCTAAAGGTAACACCTAATAGACATTTATAATATAGAGATTACCTCCTTATTCTGTAATATTTACCTGATAGTACGGACTATCTATCACCAGTAGGGGACTGACTAGCGAGCTGCATTTCTTAAACTTGATTGCGAATAATACTCGCGCCATCTGGAGAGTCACTGTTCTGCTGCTTACATTGAATTAAATACACTAAGATTAGGGCGAATTGAAATAAGATAGTGCAAGATCACTAACATTACTAAACTTTTTCTGACTCCTCAATGGATGCGAGATTCGACTTGAACAGCTTGTGTTACATACAGGAGATACAAATCTTAATAACATCCCCCCCTTTAAAACGTATCGCGTGTCAACACATTAGACCAAACCATTATTGGTAAATATGGACAAATACTGATATAAGTTAGGCAGAAATAATTTTTTATGTACTTACTTTTTAAACACACCCTAGCCCTAAAAAATTGGATCAACACAATAATGGCTCTTGTGAGATAGATTGTAGAATGCCATCATTTGCTTACGTGTTCATCCCACAAAGTACACATCAATTGTATACCACTGCAAAATGTTAGATAAGAGATTAGAAAAACAGAAAATCTAAAATAGAATAAGAAATAGAATGAACAGAAAAAAAAATACTCAGTGTCTTCAATGGTACCAATCAGTTCCGCTGGAGTCTTCCCATTAATCAATTTCTCATGTGGGCAGTGAATATCAATAACTCGACCAATCACATCTACAAAATAGTGCATTAGAGTATAAGATAATAGTAACAAAATATCAATTATTTAGAAAATTAAACTAAAAGAGAGCAATTGATTACCAAAGAGGTGTTTCTCATCAAGGCCTTCATTAGACTTGATCTCTCCTAGAACGACCTCAGACGATACATTTTCATAGGAAATTTTCGCATTCTTTAATCCTTTACCATGAGTCTGATAGTTGAATTTTATCATGTACTTCTGTGGGCTGGTCCTTGTATTGAGTAAATAATCAGGTGAATCACACAAATAATTCTTTATAGCCTACCCCAACTGGACCTTCAGAAAATATCACGCTCTTTAGGTACTTATTCCCCACCCCATATTCATTCTGTGGAAACAATGAAGCGATGGACATGCAGGCGAGAAGGAACCCCTATGAGTATCTTAGTGCAACAATAACATATAATAGAGCTTTCTAAATAATACGTCCATTAAATACGCGAACTCGTAAAAAAAATAAAAAACCTGTGGACGTAAATACCCTAAACTGAGCACTGCATACTGTTGATACTTTGAAATATATATTTTGTAAATATCACAGCTTACCATTCTTCACATTCAATGAAAAACTATTTCTTTTGATATAATCTTAGCATAAGGATCACTATCTCTCAGCCGAATCTAATATGCTACCTCTCTCCACCACCCCTGAGCCTAAGAGCCCTGCCTTGGTGTTCATGTAGATAATTTGGCTAGCAAGGGGAATAAAACATCCTTGTTGTAGGGAAGAAGAAGGAGAGACGGCCGGTGTAAGATTTTTTTCTGTGCAATAGACTTTGTGCCTGTAGAGCATATGAAGAATCTTTATGTAATCGATGACCTTTTGTATGGCTTTTTCCAATTCGAAATTAATACGCTAGAGAATAATGTAGTGGGTTCGTGGGCTCAATGCTCCATATGGGGAACTGATGTGTAAGGTAAATACATTCTCTAATCCGCATTTTGGATTAGGAAGGTGATCTACCTAGCCATATTGTTTACTACGGCGATATAGAATAACGGATATACGGTCTTCTAGGGGCCTTTTTACAAACATTCGGTTCACGTTATATTTATTTAATGTTTACAGTTATCTTCGTTTTCATAGTCCCCGGGTTTTTTGATTCGGTCATACCCCGTATTATTAACTTCCATCAGTTTTGTGCATCTAAACACTGGTAATGGGCAAATTTATTATTACTTGTAATAATCTGTGTACTAATCATGACGATTATCATGTCCCTATGTCGAAAAATAACGACACGTTGCGCTGTTAGGCGGTGAGTTTTTGCTCCCCTATTCATTTGCTTTAATATAGTATAGGAATACCCAATTATATTGACTTACCATTAATGACCCTAATCTATTGACATAATTACATAGACCAAAATGAGCTATAGTTCATCAAATAGTCATAAATTAAATTGAGTCGAATGTGGATGATAAACTCACATTGGTTAGTGGTTACCACAGGAAAGAGCCATGAGCCCCTAGAAACTCAGAGTATTACAAATAATGACATCAAACCAATCGTCCATAAGTAAAAAAAAGAGACACCATGCCTTCCAAAACCACCAAATGCACCTTTTGTGAGAACCTGGGACCAATCATGATGTCTTTCTCTCCTTTGAGATCGCCAGAGTGCCTGTGGCCCGCATTCTACGTTTTTGATATACAACATTGGTGATCAATTAGTGTGGTGTACAAGATCAAGACGTATCAATAACGTGCAACCAATTTGTATCCATTACGATAATGCAAAGAAAGTAAATAGACATATAAGTAAGACAAGAAGTACAAGAATGAGAGAGAAATCATCCAAACCTTTAGGTTCAATGTTATATTTGGTAGTTAATGTAAAGCATTATAGTTCATATGTTTGGTTCGAGTTAATGTGACTTTTTCCCTATGTAAAACAAGTGCAAAAGAAACACTTAGAAAAGTATATCAAGCAGATATGTAATCTGACAATTGTAAAAATAAAATGAAAGCCGCCCAAAATAAGTACAAGGAATGAATTTTTAAACCAGTTACGGAGGAGAACACCTCCCTACATCTGCGGGGCCAAGCGCAAACCCAATACTTTTTCACTCCAAAAAAGATCAACCCACCCGGTTTTTAGCCAATTTACAGGTTCCAATGAATTACAAAACTAAAGTCTACCACGCGTAATTTAAACCATTAAGCGCTCCGTACAACACAAGCTCTATGAAAAAGTATACAATCACCAGTTCTTGAACTAATTCTACCAATTAAAACAAACTATAACCAACTGGATTTTAACACCAGCTTGTACCTAATATAAAAGTGGAGCTGAACTTCCTCTCAGATAGTACACGCAATCCTTGCCCTGTTTTTGAAGTTTCGCTAACCAATCTATCCAAAATAATCCTTTAGCACCTTCAAATTATGTAAATAACTCTTTTCTTTTCCCTTTTTGGAAAACTCAATCTTTCTTCATTACATGAATCCCAATTTTATAAGTAAAATTCACCCAATGAAGATTTATCGAAGTTTAATTTCTACTTTTTAAGCCTTAATACGCATGTTCTCCCATCCACGTACACACCCCTCCAGATTCTCATGCTTTCATAATGGCGTTTAATTTCCCCTTCATTTTCTCTTTGAATTATATACTCCTAACCACACACCCTGCATTTTCCACATAACGCATTGAATTGCCATATGGTCTGATTTTACAACTTATTCTTGCAACGATAACATACACATGCATTTCTTTAATTCCTTAATCCAATTTGTTATGTTTAACATAATGCCAAAATACATATATTATATAAAAGTTACATACCTGCCAATACGTAATATATATATTATATATTACCTATATAGATATAATTAATTAATAAATTTCTATATTATATAGTATATACTTATATATATAACTATTGGATATATATTATTATAATATTATATTATAATTTATTGTACTAACACAATCCCCCTTTGGCATAAATGTAATCAAACTTCCATAACAACGAGTTTTCCCTCTCCAGCTTTTATGTTTGTCTCTCCCCCTCCAATTCATGCACAGATTGTACAACTAAATTTTCTCCCACCTGTCCAATACTTTACACTCCTCCCCTTAATATATCATTTGTCTCCCCCCTCCCAACTTATCATATCATCATTCTTCCCCCTTGTTGATAAACATATAGCCAAAGGTAACATAAACCACAGCAAACATGTATTGAACCAATGCAGAAACTACAACCTAAGAGATGTAATCGATACAGTAGATAGAATCTGAATTGGGAGTTCGAGATAACAAGGAGCTAATGAGAGTTTATCAACCTAGCCGAAAGCTTTCACACCCGGACTCTTCTCCCCCTGAATCCCTTTAGAAACCGTGATTTATAGTACCGAAGGCTACACCCTCTTCCAGGTATATCAGAAGACTGGAGAGGAGAGTATAAAAATAATTGGGAGTATAACAGATGGTATAATCAATTACTTGGAACAAGCTTTAACAACCGGACTCTTCTCAGGCCTTGTTGAGCCTTAAGTAAGTACCGGGTAGCCCCTCTTTCAAGTGAGTAGTTTGTGAACATCAAAGACTAGAAAGCTTTCACCCCCGGGCCCGTTCTAGGGTTCAGTAGAATCGTAGTAGACACCGGGTAGCCCTCTTCTAGTTTATGAAGCGTAGTACACTAGACAGCTTTCACTCCGTGTTGTTCTAGGGTTCTATAGAACCGAAGCAGACACCGGGTAGCCCTCTTCTAGGTAAATAGGATTAGCATGCATAGGTTCAAAAATGACATATACAGCTCAAGTGTATTTGTGTTTTCGGGTTGGAAAAACCAAGAACACATGCTATATGAGTAGAAACTATGAAATAAGATGGGAAAAAATAGACAACAGCATCATATGAAATCAAGAGGTATTAATAAAAAAAGAAGTAGGAGGATAAAAAACAAGATTAATAAAACACTAATCCTATATCGGCCTGGGTCTTTACATTACCACAACTCGGAGGTTACATTCCATTGTACCGTACATAAACAATAAGAGCTGACAATCCAGATGAAATATCACAACCTTAAGCACACATGGTTGTGACCCATCAATATTATTAATCCGATAGGCCTTCAAACGTGACCTCTCCTGATCAACTGATTTCCTTTAAGCTGATGAGAAAAGCAAACCATAACTGACCTTTTCCTAGGAACTTTAATAGCAATTATGTAACACTTGCATTTGAACCGAAGGACTCGTATGTCAACATAAACTCTGGCACCCCTAGGTCAGCAAAATGGGGGTCCGCGTGCAAAAGTGCAGACTTATCAACCATATATGAGTGCTGGCTCGCTTTCAGAAAGCTCAGAACTGTCCTCCTTTTTAAGCCATGCATAAACTAGTGCTCCAACCTTCCAGACCGTTCTGCTTATCCTCCAAAAAACGTTTTTTTTTTTAACTAAAAAAAATCAATTTCGTTGTCTAAAGCAGTTTCTTTGGGTCGCCAAAACTTGTCCGCGGTTGGTTTTTTGCCTGCATTTGCCTTCCAAACCATGTTCGTTGTATACAGTTAAAACACCCTACTGAAACATAATCTTGTGAAAGAAACTTGTTCGTGTACCTTTGAGTACGGAAATTATTCGTCTTTGCATCTTTCCTGAACACCCATGCTTGTTTTGTGATTTTCCTTGCCCGTCTCGGTGAGAGCCTAGACCTGCTTTGTTATGATTATTTACTCCCTGAACTGGAGATATTTTCATTTAGACTTTTGGTGTCTGTATTTAACATTCTCACACGTTTCTTGAGAGAGTTTTCCAATTCACTTTCCAGGTATTTTTTTTCATTTGACACTCTAGTAAACCACGTCAGCCTCGAGGTTTTCTACCGTGACTTTTAGAGTAGAGTTTCTAAATTCTAAGGATTCAACATTTTTTAATTAATATGAGATTCAACTTACACTTACCTTACACCAGTTCTTATACATATCTCCATATGCTTTAGCTAAATCAATATCATCATCGTCAGTCTGCATATCTTTATTTGCCTCATGTGTAAGGTCGATATCCTCATCGTCAGTTCTGTATCTCTTCAGCTACTCTGTGTGTTTCTAGGGTGTGGTAGGTTGTATCTGATTTGAGTCCCACCTTACCTCACTATCTTCCAACAACTTCTTCTGGAATTTTGAAGAACTTCTCATAGTTTGCACGTTCTTCCACATCATCGGGTGGCACATGTAGCCACATGGAATGACACAACAGAAATTGCTTTGTTTGTTTGTTTCTACATGTTTCATCATTATCCAGTATCTTCAAAATACTTTGTTTCTAGTTCCATGTAAGTTGTAGATTTTCTTGTCTTTGTTGTTTCCACAGTCCGTGCAATGTGTCCCATAGCCTTCACATTCCATAGCATTTGAACCCCTTTGGAGCATTAAAATCTTGATTTTGGAACCCTTTTTTGCCTCTCTTGAAATATTTCCAGTTACCCCTTATGCACTATTTTGTTTTCATCCCCTCCATGTCCATTGGCCTTTCTTCAGCATGTTTTGCCGAATTTCTTTTTGACAACATGGCCATCACCTCGTTCATTTTCTATATCTGAGTCGCTTGTAGGTACTGCAGCACCGAATGCAACTCCTTTTGTTGTCCCTTGTTCAAGGTACTTGTCTTCCTCTTCCATTTCTAACTCAAAAGTCTGCAAATTTTCCCATTCAAAGCATCTAAAGGTTAGAGTTCTTAGATCTGTTGATTGCTTGATAGCAACAAGCTTGCATTCTTGAACTTCGAAGGCAAGTGATCTCAGAACTTTGGAACAGTTTCTTTTTCTCTCCAAAATGGTTTATTCACACCAAGTTCCAGTGCGTTCATTTACTTGAGCAAGGTTTTTTTAAAACTCTATATGTGCGTTATTTAGAGTAATAAAAAAACTAATATATGACGTAAAAACCTCCGGATGATTCCTATAGTGAGACTTCCTTTGATTAGTGCGTCTACTTACTTTGTCAACTGCGCAAATGTGATAATGTCAATGATCTATTTTTAATACGTCGCATCTGAAAAGTATATCAATGCAAGATTATAAGGATTGTCATGCATAGGGTAAATGAAGTTGAATTTATTTATTTAAATCAGTAATTCAAAGTATATAATTGCAAGATAATAATATGAGAGATTGGTTATAATTGTCATTAAAATAAATTTTTGCAACTTTGTAATAACGCTAGTCTAAATACTTATAGTCTAAAAATGATAGACTAAATGGATATCACTTTTGGTTTAAATTGC
>VALG01006963.1:0-29432 GCA_009835305.1 Ipomoea purpurea
CTACTCGCCAAGTGACGCGGGGTGACTTCGCACCGTCAGTTTTCGTGAACTACACTTACTTCAGTAGAATGCTCGAACTATTTGCAATATAACAGCCACACACACAGACAAACAAATTAAAATAATTCTTCTGGAATCTGTTTCAACGATAACCAGCAAGCCAATTGATATACTAAATTCAAACTGTCTTTATTCTTATTCTCCGACTTTTGCATCGTTAAGTAAATGACACTGATTGAACAACTTTAGAGAATGAAGAACTACTAAAGATCGGAAGAGTTGCACTACCCCGCTATGTAAGAGAGAGCGAAGTTTTTCTTCCGTTTCACGTCAGTTGAGGAATTTCTCTGCAATTCGATGGAGGATTTCGATGGATTCTGGTGGAAGGAGCTTACAGACGCAAGATATGTGGAAGTCCGAAGCTCGGGAAGTAACAACGGAGACTCGAAACTCTCCGAGTATGCACAGAGTCCAAACCCGACCCGTGCGAGCAACAGCTACGCGGCGACACCGCGATAATGCTGCCTAGGTATGGAGACACCACACGGTTCTGTATCATCTTGAGACCATCTACTCTGGGCGGCGTTGCATCAGTCCTGAGACCTAAAAAATCTCAACGGTAATCATATTCTCTCCGCCGTACACTAAGCTGCGATTCACATCTTGGACAGCTTCATTTGTCGTCCTTCCTTTCTATTGCGTAGTACACGCTCTGATGCATTTTAGATCAATGAGGGAAACAAAATAGTAGCAGCAGTTTTAGGAAGGGGAAGAATAAAATTAATGTCTAATTAGGTTTTGTCTGCTTTAATACAGAGGACATCTTTGTGGACTGGATCCTGGGGATTATACTGATTTCAGAAGATCAAAAGCACTGGCTGAGGTTAGAAAACTGTTGATTTGATGGCCAATAATGCACAGGCTACAAACTTGGACGGGAATATTAGTAGTGTAAACAATGAGGTGCAGTTTGATGGACTTTGAAATTTGTTTTTGCAGTACTGCCAACATTCGAACGAGAGATACGGCCAAGTGATAAAAACACAGAATGTAGACCTTTCCTGAGTATGGCAATTCCAATCCTCTTTTAATTACGAAACGAACGAATGACTCTAATCCAGATCCTCACGGGGAAGGAAATCTTGAGAAACAATTTCGACATGATAAGTTAGGTTTTATGAGCTGATAAATGGGACAATATACCTAGTGTTAGAGGTACTTCACATTGAAGGGATTCTAGATACTTGAAAGTATTATCATGTTCAGAGTATATTTATATCTGCTTACTTTGCTATGTGGATTTTTCACATCACATTTTCATTTTCTTCATTTATGTTGGCACCATTGACTTTACTAGACTTTTTATGGTTGAATTGGTTGATCCTTATCATAAGCATTCTTATGATTTTCTTGTGATGGTAAAGGTTTACCAGCTCGTTGGAGATATAAAGCTGGAATTTGACGCTTCTCATGCAAATTATAATGAAGAAACATATCAGAGAGTGCTGGACTTGGAAACTGCAACTGTGAAAGTAAAATATTCGACGAATGACATAGAATTTACAAGGGGAATATTTTTCCTCAAATCCAGATCAAGTGATTGCAATAAAGATATCTGGAAATAAACCAGGCTCTCTTAATTTCACGGTGTCCTTGGACAGTCAAATGCATCATCACTCATATACAAATGGTAAAACTCAGATAATAAATGAAGGAAGTTTGCCTTGGTACACGATACCCCCCCAAAAAAAAAAATGCCACTGAGAGTCCTCAAGGTATTCAATTTTCAGCAGCTTCTTGAATATAAAGATCAGTAATGGGTCAGGGGCTTCTAAATGTTTTTGGATGAGCAGAGGCTTCAGGTCAAGGTTTGTGACTGGGCATCATATTTTTTGAGAACCCGCCTCATTCCCTCATTTATGGACCATTCACCAAAGCCATCAGAATCAATAAAGGGATCCCATTTCAGAGTCCCCAAAAAACATTGATTTCTAGTAAATTTTCATATCAGAAATTTATTCACCGCCATGTGGATGACTAATCAAAAATTGTTCCAGCGTGTCTCACTGAACTTTCCAAAAGCTCCAAAAGTACTGCTGGGCAAATTCAACAACACTTATATAGTTTAAAAGGAAGTGAGGATGGGAATTCCAACTTCTGCGAGATAAAATCCTTCATAACTGATGTAAGAATCCTAGTTTGTTTAGCTTTTAATTTCCAGTAATGGTCGTTATCTACTTTTGCTTGTTCACGCCTGAACTCCAGCAGCAAACTTGCAGGGGATCTGGAACAAGGATATGGAGCCAGCTTTGGAGTATGTCTCAACACATTTCTTCCATATTTTCATCTTTTAATAAATTAGTTAGTTTTTCTTCTTCTGCTCAATCTTTTTTGTTTATTTGATTTATTATTATTTATTTATTTATTTCTGCATCTCTTTCATCTTGTTTTATTCATTTGTCCTTGTCAGTGCTGCCCCTCACTTGAGATATCAATCTCAGATGAACTAAACTGGCCTGCCCTCCCTTGCAATCTTAAAGGTGCCAAGAACCTCTATAATTGACTATATATCCTTTTCTTTCAACCTAAATGAAGGAAAACTGCAAATAGTAGAATTAATTTCACTTTCATAGTATGTATTAACATTGCACATTGTTGTTTTGGATACATTTAGTCGCATCAAATTTGGAAGCTGTATAGCAGTCACGTATTGTATCCTTATGGGGGATCAGAATATATATTTTTAAAATTCTCAGTCAACAGAACAAATACATAAAAGATTATAAAAAACAATGAAAGAGTGTAAGCTGTCAATAAAGAAAGTTAGAGAAATCATGTAAGGGGATAGAGCTGTCTTTATATGAGTGAAGGCACTTTCTGTTAACATGTGAAATCTTGCACTTCCATATCAGATATCAGTATTATGATGTAATCTCGTCATGATATTGTAACTAGTACTGGATCTCTTTCAACTCTTATATCTTTCTGGCCATTTAGTTCCAATAGAAGTTATTTCAAGTAGAATGAAATATGATAATGCTATGTGTAAACATTAATGTATTTACTCACAAAATATTACAGGTGAACTATGAAGCTAGAGGCTGGGTTGTGCATCACATATCTGATATATGGGCAAAAACATCCCCGTATAGGGATATACGATGACAGACAAGACGTTGAGTACTCTATATGGCAGATGGGTGGAGCATGGATCTGTACCATTTATGGGAGCATTATACTTATACAATGGACAGAGTAAGGGTCTTTGGGTCTGTGGGTTTTATTTTTTTTACTTTTTTTTTCTTTCTTTTAAATATGGCCAAGTCAGAATATTTGTTTCTGATAGACATTCTATTCTTCATTTATTTTTCTTTTCTTCTAAAACATTTTTAACATGTTTCCTGCGAAAGTCCTGAGTATTAAATATATAACATTCCACAGATGTGATCATAATGGATTTATAGAAGTCTTTGACTTTTCCTAGAGGAAAATTGTTCTGTCATGTTAATAAATGTCTCTGAACATGAGGATTCTCTAAAAACCATTGTTTGATTGTCAGTATTTTCTGCACTTACAGGATTTTCTAGAAAAGAAAATATATCCCTTGTTGGAAGGCTGTACTTTATTTCTGTTGGACTGGTTGATTGAAGGAAGAGAAGGATATCTTGAAACCAACCCATCCAGCTCTCCTGAGCATTATTTTATTGCCCCAGATGGTGAAATTGCCAGTTTGAGTTACTCAACAACCATGGACATGTCAATCATTAGAGAAGTTTTCTCTGCCATAGTTTCTGCTGCCAAGGTATGTCCTGTTTTTTTTATTTTTTAGTTTTATGCAATCTTTCTATTACGTTTTTATTCTTTTTTAGCTGTGTGAATCTGAGTTTGAGAGGAGAAAAATTATAATGTGAACAGGTTTTGAACAAAAGTGAGGATGAGCTGATTGTGAGAGTTCAGAAAGCTCAATCACGTCTTTATCCAACCAAAATTGCTAGGGATGGTTCTGTAATGGAATGGGTGTGTGTCCAAAACCTTTGAACTTACAGTCTCTTAACCCAATAATATTTTTAATTGTTTCACAGTTACTCTAGCAATAAAAGATGACGATCAGCATTTAGCATTTGATTGCTAATTTCTGTCATGGCAGGCAAAAGATTTCAAGGACCCAGACGTGCATCATCGGCACCTGTCTCACCTTTTTGGCCTCTTTCCAGGGCACACAATTACACCTGAGAAAACTCCTGACCTCTGTAAAGCTGCAGAAAATAGCTTATATAAAAGAGGTTCGTGAAAAATATAGTAGGAAGCTCATGTAATGAATGAATATTATCCCATATTTCAACATTATGCATGACTACAGGTCATTGAGATGACAAGTACAAGAAATTTTGCATGGGCTTTCACACTTGTATCCATGAATTTACAATTCTCAGTGTCCTTTTCTCAAACAGGAGAGGGTGGGCCAGGATGGTCTACTGTATGGAAAATCGCTCTATGGCACGCCTTCTTGATAGTGAACAAGCCTACCACATGGTTAAGCATCTATTTCATCTGGTGGATCCTGAAAATGAGGCCAAGTTTGAAGGGGGACTTTACAATAACCTGTTTGCCGCACACCCACCATTCCAGATCGATGCCAACTTTGGGTGAGCACTTCTTTCTATTCACACCTTAAAAGTTGACTAATATGAATGCTCAATGCCATCTTGTTAAAGTTTTTGCACCAAAGTAGAGGCTCAGTGAAGGTGCTAATCTGCATTTCTTTTGCACCAGCTTCACGGCAGCAGTATCAGAAATGCTGGTTCAGAGCAGCATGACAGATTTATACTTGCTTCCGGCTCTTCCTCGAGATAAATGGCCAAATGGTTGTGTTAAGGGGTTGAAGGCACGCAGTGGTGTGACAGTCAGTATATGCTGGAAAGAAGGGGAACTTCACGAAGTTGGCCTTTGGTCGAAGGATCACAATACTATAATGAGATTACATTATCAAATGATTACTATGACAGCAACCATAACGTCAGGAAGAGTTTACACATTCAACAAGGAGCTAAAATGCCAGAAGAGCAATGCTATGCCCAAATTGCATATCTTCATAGAGGGCTTCATGAAGGTAAGGAAAATAGAGAATGGTTAAAACCTCTATATATATCATACTTTCAAATTGCTAAAAAGTAAAATGTTCAATGAATCACTCTTATTCCTATTTCAATGAAATTAGCTGTTTCCCATATGGTCGCAAATTTACATGTAAAACCCACCCAAAATGAGACTAACATTTAAAACCATGCATTCTAGGTCCTCAATAACACAGCATGACAGCACCACAGCCTTGTTTATTCTACACTTCAAACATCCTGAAGTAATGTGCAGCAATTTCCGAGGGGAGACATTTTAGCAACCTGCTTGTACTGTTTACAAGAGAAAAAATGTTGTCAGTGTGTGGGTGATGTAGTTGGGCTTCATTGGAAGCACTCCTTGGCAATATATTGAAAGGAAACAAACCATAGATATAAGCTAGTTGGTTCTTCATGATTCATTATATTCCCATAATTTGTGCTTGCCCCATCACTCCGAACTCCGGAAGACTTCTCCCAAATTGGAAACTTATAAAACTCCCAAGTTTTTTACAAAAAATAGGAAGATTTCATGCGTCTAGATAAAAATAAGAGGATTTTGAAACTTGAACAAAAAGTTGGCGCAAGCCAAAAATGCATATGGCATGTGTTTAACACCTTTTTTTTAAAAAAAACTTGCCAAAAATTTTAATTTACATAAAAAGCATATCTAAAATGGCATTTGACCGTTAAAATTATTAAATCTTTATTTTAACACAATTTTCAAATGTGTTCTCGACCTTACACTCTTTTTTATACAATTTTAAAATGCACATTCTATTAATATTTAATTAATTTTTTTTTTCACAATTAGGTATATACGGACCTAGTAACATGTGGTTTTTTTCCTAACATCTGCAAAAAAATTATTTTTGCCTCTAGACACAAAAATAATTAAATTAAACACCCAAGTTGCCGTAATGTTTAATCTATATTATTGTTTGTGTTTAAATTTTTCTCAACATAAATAGAGGAAGGGGAAGGTAAATAAAAAATGAGGTCAAAAAATATTTCAAATGTGTTTGATACTAAAAAATGTAAACACTTATTTAACTATTAATCAAATTTCAAAATAATATATTATATATATATAATTATATATATATATATATAATATATATATATATATAATATATATTTATATAATAGTTGACCGTAAATTAATTTTTAAACTGAATTTTAAAAAGTGTCAAATAGCATAAGCAAAAAAATCGTACTTGTGATCTTGGTATTTGTCTCCCACCATAGATGCCTCGCTTTTACTAAATAGCATTTCATGTATAGCAAGCACACAATCCTTCAGATCATATGGTCTGTAGCCTGTATATTGTTGCAGTGCAATGCTCTAGAAAACACCAAAAGAAATACATACATGATGGGCATCAAACTGGAATCTTTTATGAATAGTACATTCAAAGTCTAAACTAACTGATGAATCAAGTAAGCAGCAAGCCAATTATATGATTAGCTAAAAGCATTGCATCCAATCAATACATAAACCTATTAACGACAACTTAAGGCTGAAGTTTTACCCACGGATGAAGTGTTGGAAGGATTATAAACCTTGCGAGAAAGATCGCAGCAGCAGCAATCAGTGATGGCAAGAACCGGGCACAGTAATAATCTAATAAGCTTAGCTCCGCAAGATAACTACACAAGAATTCAAATTCCAGTGTCGAAAACTGAAGAGAAGAGGTAAAGCTTATAATCAGCACTGAAAGATCAGTAAAGAGAAATAATAAATTGCATAAAAAATTTCAGGTGACCTTTGAGTTATCTTGGGCAGGCTTGGTAAAGATCCTGTACATTACCCAAAAAATTCCCATTAGCCAAACATGCCAAACTAAAAGCAGTAGGCTAAAAGAAGATTAGAAGATTTTTCTGGAAATTGAAATGCATAAACAAGGGTGATTGATTGAGATTAAGGGGCTAT
Source organism: Ipomoea purpurea (assembly GCA_009835305.1). Taxonomy (NCBI): domain Eukaryota; kingdom Viridiplantae; phylum Streptophyta; class Magnoliopsida; order Solanales; family Convolvulaceae; genus Ipomoea; species Ipomoea purpurea. The sequence goes on from VALG01006963.1 coordinate 7,048, forward strand.
GTGAGAATTCAGTTATATTTACAAGGGATAACAGATACCTAAGAAAAGTTTTTGTTGTGGGGTTGCCAATTTCAAAGTCTAAAAACTTCAACAGTTCTCCCTCCATGAGAACAACCTAACATGAAAGCAAAAAAAAAAATTGTATCCAATTCATAATCATACACACAAGTCAATGAAATCAACACGAAAGAGATCAAATCCAACCTCCTCTTTAGTGAAAGTATTGTCAGTGATATATACAAAGTCCTCAACATGTGGGGGGTGGATCTCTTCATACTTTCTGCAACATTAATTAAATAATTGTTGAATACACTTAAAAGGAAAACAAAGCCTACCGATCAAACGAGAGAGTTTTGTGAGCTTACGAGGCAACAAGCATGCTAGAGACACCAAGAAGCTGAAGCTTTTTCCTGTTCAGAGTATGGAAAGAAAGGAATCTGTCAATGTGGGAGACAGCGAGATAAAGAGTATCTGCAACAAGTCTATACTCCTCAGCAACCTCCACCAACCAATCAACTAAAACAAATCGCATATTGGGGGTTAAATCATTCTGAACCTTCTCCATTATAATTTGCCAGAGGCTTCTCTTCGCCTCAGCCTATACCACAAAGGCACAAATCAATATAAAAGATCATCAACATCATCAACAACAACAACAACAAAACTGAACATTCTGCCAGCACAAATCGATCATCAATCACAAATGAATGCAACAAACTCCACGAAATACCTCCATCGAATGCAGATGCTGATAGATGAGCGGAGCATAGGCAGACCTCTGAGAGTTCTCAGGGGTGAAATTATCTTCGTAAAATCCAGGTTCCACAGATTCATCACCGTCACCGTCCTTCAAACCAGGCTTTTGCTTAGCCTTAGGCTTCTGTGTTTGTCTCACACTCGTGTTCTGAGTGGAGCATGTGTTGGTGAGATCGCCAAATACGGCCCGCTTCTTCGTGGCCGGAAGCCCTAGCACATGCGCCGATTCGTTTTCTACGGAACCAAATGCAGTACTCCTCTTCGATCCCTTCATGGTGATCCGATTCTCTCCTCCCGGCATCACGAATGAACTAGGGTTTTACAGATAAGAATTAATAAGAAGGATTTTAGAATACCTGAGGGAAATGATGGAGAGAGAATGAAATCATGAATCGAATCAAAGTAGAGGCGGGAAGATAAGCCGCCTTTTTTCTGGTTTTAAAAAATTACTCTGTTTTTCATCCAAAAAAATAAAAATAAAAAAATTACTCTGTTTCCTGAGTTTAGTGGCGGGCCTTGGGACTTTTCTTGGACTGGGCTTGCACTGAATTTGGGCTTTAGTGTGGGCTTTAGTGCAGCCCAAATATATGATTTTCGTATTCAGAAACAAAAACATGAGACTGGAATCCTAGTTTCATCACATAAAAATTAACTTCACTCTCTTACCCACAAAAGGAAAAATTTCATCACTCCATAACTACCTCACTTCAGCCTGACGTAATAGTGAAGAAGAAAACTACAATGACTCAACGATGAATAGCCGATATCAAGGTGCTAAACCTTCTTGTCGATGTGAGCTTTTGGAAAAGATTAATCTGTAATCTCTAAGGTAAAATCACTAACGCATATTTTACCTACTCAACAAGTGGGTCTTGCAATCAAGTTCGCTTTTGTCTTTGCATTCAAGAGGCAATCTCTGTCCGGCACGAGGAAATCTTTGCACACCTCTATTGCCTTTTGGGAGACCTACGCCCCATAAAAATTGTTTATCTAAAACTATCTCTTAGCCCGTAGGTCTTGGCATCTAAAGTGAAATCTCACTGATGACTCGAGACCTCCCAAATGGAGCCCTTCTTTGCCTTCCACCTAAGCTATGCAGGAAAGGTCTTAAGCCAATCTCAGGAACCGTGAAATTTCATAGGGTCTTTCTGTCTAGGTGCAGGTAGTCCACATCTTCAGACATGTCTATTTCACCGAGGCTCCATTATGTGTCCTTACCCACAATTTATCACCCAAAAACCAACTAAATGCCCGTGCAAGAAAAAAAACATCATACTCTAAATTTAAACGAGAAACGTGCTGTTACAATAAGCAATTTATACACCTGCTGGGAGTGGAAACTAGACACCACAGTTAATAAGTTGGCATGATTCATAGCTGAAGTTCTAAACTACAGTATCAGTCTATCACCTCTCCTGGGGAAGAAGATGTTGCATCAAGTAGATACATATCAGTATTTGTTGGATATGCACATATAATGCTAATGCCCGTCCTTGTAACTCGATGGAATCTTCCACTGCTCATTTTCAAGTCGTTGACGCTTTTCATAACTGCTCTTCCACAGTTCTGCACTGCACATGAGATTGTGCTGCCTTTTTTCACTAATCAGGTGCGCTGGTTAATGCTTGATGAGAGAGCTAGGCAGCAAAGGCTATCAACTTGCATCTTCTTCTGCTTCTGTTACTTCTGGATCCTTGAACCCATATCTGATTATCACGCTTTGGCACTCCTCTTTATCGAGACTTGCTGAAGGTGGTTCAGTGTTGCAGCCCCACGGCATGAAGAGTTTGGCACTTTTACCTCAAGAACTCAATTGTCTGTGGGTCTTCATTTTGGGTGAGGAATTGCGTCATTTTTCTCTAATATTTCAGTTAAGATTGATTCTTTGGTTGATTAGACGATGAGTGGTGAAAGCTCCGCCGAGCATTTTCAAACCATTTACTAACCTGCACAATGTATATTCAAGAGGTCATAACAGAACAGAATAGAGAAAGAATAAAATGGAGTAGGTCTCATTCAACCTGCTGGGCTGTGAGTCCTAATTCTGCAGCTAAACTTTCCTTGACTTCACGATTTGGGTATTGATTTTCCTTGAAGGATTCAAAGAGTCTCTACAAAATGCACCACCATCACAATAATTATTGAGACTAAGGCAAATTAAAACTTCTCTCACCATGTGTATGTGTGTGTAAGAGATTATGTCAGAACATATTTCATTTCAGAATTTGAAGTCATAAGCCAAACCCTTGAATTACCTTGATCACATCTTCTCCATATCTTGATTTAGTATTTCTTTTACTACTTGAACCTTGTTCAGGCGTCACCGAATCTTCAACCTTGAGCCTTTTTCGGCTTCTTCTCTCAGTGGTATGTTCAGTTTCACTCTGGTTGAAATTTGTATTCATCGCACCCATTGCAGCCTGATCAGATGACTTATGAGCAGCTTTGCGACTTCTATTCTTTCTTTTTGGAGCAGTACACCCATATTCTTCATCGCAATAATCAGAAGACGTACTTTGATGTGTTTCCTTCATATGTCAGTGGATTACAAAGCAAAATAAGAACCACTACCATAGATTTCAGTTTAGGAAGGAAAATCTGACATTGCAAAAATTAAGAAAGCAAAACACACTGAAAAATGAACAAGGAAACAGAGGAAAGGACAGGAGCCTCTGGAAAAGCAATAAAGAGGCAATAATAAAACCAAAAAAGAATGTTAATTTACCAATACCATATGTTCTAATGATAAATAGTAAATTCAGAAGATAAAACATATGAAACAGCAAAGTAAAAGGAAGATGGTTCAAAATTTTCTGGAGAAGGTTATCAATCATAGATTCAAAATTTATAGTAAAAAATTACACTTATAGGAAAGAGAAACTCACATCATTCGACTTTTTGTAGTCCAGTCCCTCCCCATATCTTTTCTGAGATACAAGATCATCACTGGGCTGTTGGTATGATAATTCATCCTTCAATGAGTGTTGCACTACTCCACCTATTTTAGTTTCTCCACATTGGTCTTGGCTAGGGGTCCTAGTATCAGTAACTTCTGGACCCAAATCCTCCGAATCTGAGGTAAAATCAGAACCGGAACTTTCTTGCATCACCTGCACATCATGGTCTGGAGCATCCGGATCATAATCATCATCTTCTGAGTCATCTGAAGGAAGTCCCATGAGTTGATCATTATTGACAGGTGCTGCCAAATCATCAGATGCAGAAAAATAATCAGATTCTTCAGAGGTTGATTCGTCTCCTGAACCATTTTCCTCTACTTCCAGATGATCAGGGTTGTAGTCATCATCCTCAGAATCATCTGACGGTAATCCAGGAACATCATCCAACTTCTTTCCTGATACGACAGTGGCAGCCTCCTCTGGGAACACCTTCTGCACACACCAAAACAGCTCGGTGAGCAGTTGGCAATAAAAAACAAAGCCAGGCGTTATCTAAAGAGGATGAAAGCCTGACCTCCCAACGGTCTGTAAGAGAAAGATTTGTTCCCAGAAGATCATTAAGTAAGACAAAGCAATCTAATTTGCAAACACATCCAGGGCATAGCCAGGCTTCATCACCTGGTGGAACTGTATGTACAACAAGGAAAGGTAAATCATATATATGCATATAAATACATAAAGATATTCAAGACTAAAAGACACTTTTTAACACTTTGGGACTTTACTGTCTTCTTTCAACAAAGGTGGCTCCAAAACAGAATTGGTGAAATCCACGTTCACAAGCACCATCACAAAGGATAATATCATTATCAGCTGGCAAATCCTTAGAACCACACTTCGCACAGAATATCTGCTAATAAAGAACATCTTTAAACTATCTCAACATATCAAGGTGCAGTATGATGGTGATAGATGAAAACAAGATTCAACTACAACATAATGTTAATGTGCATGTATCAACAAAATTCTCCTACATCTTCGCTGTCAATCAGTCCTTTGGAGTCAAATGAAGATTCTGGAAGCCTTCCATGAGCAAGTATCATATCAATGCGTTGAAATAAGTCTCTGATTTTCAATTTGTAAGTGAAAATCCCAGATTTTGCACGTTGCAGCTCCTTCTCAGGCTTGATTTTTTCTATGCTGCAAATGTATAAAAGAACATTAGGCTGATGTGAAATGATTGACAACAAAAAGTGGAGATCGAACCTTTCCCTTGGGAGGGGGCATAGTTGGTGAAAGTATCAATAAAATAATTATCGGAGGACCAGACATCTAAGCTGGAAAACTGAGGAGCCCATTTCAAACAAAAAAAAAGAGGGATGAATTGAAGGTAAAGATAATAACAATAAACTTTAGGGAGGTCAGGCCACCCACTAGGTCTGTCCCTGGCTCCCTGCAAGTATCTATAAATTGAAAATGTTAAACAGGATAGAAACCTAGATTAGCTCTTTTTCTTATTTTCCACTCTGCCAAGAGCATCTTAGTAGATATGACTATGTGAGTGAGCCAGTCAATGAAGTTATACCTATAAGCTAAGGCAGTAGTGGTGGACCATCATCAGACATAAATTAAATAAAGCTAAGAATTTTCTTTAACTCCCCTCCATTGAATTTTTTGAAATCATCAATTCTTAATCCTTGCTTATATGCATTTAGTAATTTAGTAATAATAATTATAGAGAAATGGGAGAATTAGAACCGGCACTCTCAGCAAGAACATCAACCTATGATATTAAAGACTGCAGCAGCAACCTTCCACCTGAGCATGTGGAGAGAAAGGGTGCAGCACAAACCTTTTTCCTTTCCATCCTTCACCAGAGTAAGCATCAATTAAATTTTGCTCATATTTTATTCGGTGTAGTAAATATCTCAGCTTGGTCCTTATACTTGAGAATTCATTAACAGCATTTTGTTTCTTCTGCTTTCCTTTCTCCTTGTTCTATTATTTTTACTGTCATCACTATCACCTGCAGCAGCATCATTTGGTATAGGAGATTCAGATTGTTTATGTGTTTTGGGACGCAGAACTCTGGTAGTGTTTACATCTGTTCTGAAAGTAGATATACTCTCAGGGGGTCCTTTTTCTTCATGTTCTAGCTGTGCAGGACTTTTATTTGCATCTTTACATGTTCCTTTTAATCTGTGCCACGATTATGAGATTCGAAACCAGGTGGTTCTGCTGGGTCAGCTACAGAATATGCTCCCTCATTTTCAGGTGGCAATTCAACATTCTTAGATCTGAGATTCATGTCAAATCTTCCTGGGGTGGTCTCAAAAACTTGTGTTTAGAAGGCATTTCAGCTTGTTTCTCATTATTTTCATTTATCCGCATCAATGTTCTGCTAGGACTTCCAATTGCATCTGTGTGAGTTTCTTTTAACTGCTGAGGCGAAGATTTCCTGTGACCTTGTTGTGTAGCTGAGAAGAATATCCAACAGTTGAATTTCTTGTCTCAAATCCAGGTGGCAATGTCATCTCCCCAACATCAGAATTTACATCACAATTTTCTAGCTCTGGTTTCTTGTGCTGTTGATTGGAATCCATAGAATCAGGTTCAAGTGGCAATTCTATCCGCTCCACCAGCTTGGCGTTTGCATTTTGATGATCATATTCAGTAGGATTTGGTCCAAGGGATCCACAGTTTGAGTTTGTGGCCATATTATCTGAGTTAATCAATTCTTCACCACTTCCACAGTTCCACTATCAGATTAACAAAACCACTATTTGACAGCTTCAGCACTTTCACCAAGTCCAATTCAAGAACACTGGAATTGGAAGATTCCCCCTAAGCCACTGCAACATAGTATAGTAATATCATATATTTATTCCATTACTGCCTGGTTAGACTTCGTTTTCTCTAATGCAGGCTGTTTCTGACTGAAGCATATCCCCAATCATGTTCTGATAGGAGGAACTCTACTGACAATCTTTGGACATTCTTAAGAGAAAACCTCAATAACAATCACATATGCTTGACCAAGCAAAAAAAACTTGTCTCGCTAAACTGTATGTTAATCACCCCATGCATAATAATATTTGATGAAGCTGGAGGAACCACCGGACCTGCAATTGTTATCAAACTCCAGACCAAAAGAAAATCCATTATTATTTTGACAATTGACACATTGGGTCAACAGTACAACTTAGTACACACTACTGGTGAGTCTTCTCACCATACTACAACCATGGTTAATAGACTACACTAGGAAAAAAAAGCAACTAAACCGTGTACCTAAGGATGACTTTTGCATATGTTATGCCAGTATCAAACCTAACCATAAATATGAGAGCAACAATACAATATAATTCGAGAATAGCGTTTCCTACTCCAATTTTCAAGAACAATGAAGATATAAACCCGCGAAAATGAAAAAGCAAACAAGCATTCATTGCTAGACTTAATAGCAGCATTGGATGAAGACGGAACACTTTTGAAACAGCAATCCTTGCTATTTTAAGGATGAATCTGTTGAGCTTATTTTAAATTGCATACAATTGGAGGTGAAAATTGTCCATGTTTCAATCTTATATCTATCCTGGAAACCCTCTTTCAGCCAGCCAAAAAGGATAAATAAATTGTTTAAGATTTTTTATTTAAAAAAAAAAAAATGCAAAGGTTACCTTACACGAATAAGGCCCTGAATTTTGAAGCTCAAAGATGTAAGACATTAATAATTGCAACTTTCTTTCCTTTCCTTCGATGCAGGAGATTATCAAAGCCGCAGATTATGGCTGTAGATTTGCTTTGTCGAGAGCTTTTCTCGGAGCCGATAAAAATAAGAAAAGGATCTGAGAGTAACGAACTCGCAAAGGGAAAGATGAGAGAGGGGTGGGACTCATCGGGTCGGGTTGTATTGTTCCAATTATTTTGTGCCCAACCCAATAACCCATTTCCGGGATATAGTTATGATATGGAAAACGTGTGAACACATGGGTAGATTCAATAATTTTTATAGCTGAAATTTAAATTGTTTTAATTTTAAAAACGTATATTCATAATTTTGTTTTTCATTGTTGTTAACATGATAGATTCATAATTTCTATACTGTAGATTCATAATTTATACAATGTAGATCATTATAAAAATTATGGATCTACCTCTGTATTCATTCATACGCATGGTGATACACGTTTTCACAGCATAATTTGTGCAATTGCGCCATTTCCTAAGTCCCGTCTATAAAGTCGTTATATCGTGGACCGCAGTCAAAACGATACCGTTTCTTTAAAACAAATTAAAGAAACAGACGCGTAGTTATTTTTAATAGAGCCCACAATTTTTTGTATGTTATTTACGAATACACACTACAGTATATCGCTTAATTGACACTGCCTCAACGTATTTATTTTTTATATTATCAAATGAAACTAACAGTTATATCAAAATGATATTGTAGTTTGTGGTGAAATGAAATTGTTGTGTATTAAAATGAAATTGAATAACATTTCAATATTCGAGTGTATATGTACAATAAATATGTAATTATATCAAATAATATGTAGTTGTGTTTTTAAATAAAACCATAGTGAAATATAAAATAAAATTAAATAACATTTTCACAATATTTGAGTCTATAATATCGAAATGAAACTGTAGTTGTGTTGAAACCGATACTACAGTGATAAGAACAGAATACTTTTTTGCCGGAAAGGATACGCGAAAAACGATGCCTATTTTTTTTATTAAACAAAAACAATATCGTTTTGATGTCGCGGTGGCGCGGTGCACGATATAATTTGCCGTCTAGAAAAGGCTGGACCTGGAAGCCCTATTAGAAGGGGTCGGATAATTGCCTATATGGGCCATTTCTCTTGCATTTTTCTGCATCTATTCAAAAATTGTTCAAGTTTTAAAGCCAATTTACATCCTGGATAAATTCACAGAGCCCATTAACAACCGAAAATATCAAGAAGAGGCCCACTATTTTTCCCATGGCTAGTGACGACAGGATTTTCAATTGCACACATTTGAGTATGACTACATATTTATTTCATCGCTAAAAAAAAAAGAAAAAGAGGTCTATTTAAAGAAACAATCATTATATCGTAGATTCGTAGACCAGGGTCCACCATGCACACAATGTGCAATGTGAATCCTATCTAGATTATGTACCTGCAGTTGTAGTTAACATATATCTAACTTAAGTTAACAGATTATGTACACGTTCTAAGATTATTTTAAGTTATAATATATGAACTGTAAGTAAATAAAATGAAAGTACATAATATGTTAACTGCAAATATATAATATAGACCAGTATTCACAATGCACATTATGAATATTGGTTCATGATATAATGATTCTTCAAAAAATTCAAACCTTACGGACTAGATGAAATTTTGTATTTTTATTTTGGGTGGAAATTCTATGTTGCCCCTTCTTGCAACTGGTATAAATTCAAAATTTTTGCATTCACTTTTGATTATCCCCGACACAATTAGCACCTTGAAATTTTGTTTATTAATTATTGATAATTTAAGTTAATTCCCAAACTTTTAGGGTTTTTTTTTTTTTTTTGGATAAAAAATTGTATATATTAAATAAAAGTTATGTATATCAAGGCCACTAATATATACAAAATTAATACATGGCTAAAGGACACGAAAAACATCTGTAAAGTAACTATGATTACATTTTTCTACCACTATGATTCCAGATTCTATAATTCTCCTATTTACCCTAAAACATGTTTTTCATGTGATCACCGACAAAATCCTAAATTAGAAAAATGAAAATTGTTGCAGAGCTGTGTAAAAGAATAAAAGATGTTTTTTTTTTTTTAGGAAAAAGAATAAAAGATGTTATTAATGTCGATAGTGGGTTTGGTTCATATTATCACATTTTCTTATACAACACTTTACTAAATTTAACGAGTCACTCTGACATAAACTCAATTTCTTCATATGAAAAAAAATTACAAAGTATTGACTCTTGATGATTCATGTTTTTAAATAAGTTGTAATTAATACATTACGGGAGTATGACAATTCATTGTTCTAATCCTTGTTTATTTATTACGAGTGTTGCTTATAGATTAGGATTCTTACATGCATCCTTCAATTCCTTGGTTGTGTGGTTTTTCCCTAATTCTTAAGTTGTGTTATGCATCTAGTCTAGAAAAATAAACAGATAATACTCCATAACTTGAGTCATATTTCTTTATTATGTGTTTATATCTCTGTTATTCAGTTTCATTTTGTATACACTATAGTTTCATTTCGATATAACTATAGTTTCATATTTATAGACTTAATATGTAAAATATTATTTAATTTTATTTTATATACACTATATTAATTACAGACACATAATATATAAATGCAGCGAGAAGGAACTAACATTTAATCTTATTTATTTTTTTTAATAATCTTTAGAGACAATTATAGAACACACAATTGTACGGTGTGAATGCGTAAACCTCGTGAGTCGTTTGAAGTTTGAACAACGTTAGTAGAGATTATTGGGGGTCGGCACTCCATAGTCATTGGGGGCATAAACCTTGTAGCTCTGATCTCGTTCCGTATACTCCGTACTCCCATTTCAACACAGCTGTTCCCTACACGTGCAATATAGTTTTATTATTAGTGGAAACGAAACGCAAGGAAATAAGATTAAAAAAAAAAAAAAAAAACAGTGCGAGAAACAAAAACAATTTTCTGACCAAATAATAATTGGTCCATTCTGAGTGGTTCCACCTACATGAATACACGGGAACCTGATAGCGGGGACGATGTTTCCTTGACGCCGGGGGAAGGCAAGGGGAGAATCCCAAAATACCCCTTTCAAAATCCGGGCTTCACGTGCAGATGGATGGGCAGGATGGCATTATATTTGCTCTAAATTCTAATCTAATCATGCATATATATGCGGTATGTACGTACTGGTCATACTTTTTGACTTTGAAATCAAACTCCCATCAACCACTACGAAGCTTCACTACTCCTTCCTCAATCCCACGTTTCCTCAACTTTCGTTCTTCACGCTCATGGCTACTATTCTAGGATTTCTAACTTTACTAATTATAACAGCTTTTTGAAGATATCGATAAAGACTATGTGTTTTTGGGTGCCATGGATGTTTAATCTTTTTTTTTTTGACATGACTACAAGTGTTTAATCCTCATCCCATATCCTCAAAGCAGTGGAAAATGCATAGTGTTAGACTATTTTTCTATTCTCAACCAAGGTTTTACCTGTCTAGGTTGCTCATAGCTGACCATTTCAAACTAAAAGAGATGGGATCCGAACTCATAATCTTATGATTATAAGTTTGTATCTTTAGTCCTCTTGATTGTGATAATCCATCATTGCCTGTTCTTCATTCCAAAAGGTTGAACCCCAATCCTAAAGGCCTCCACGCGCCCTGGCCCGACAGAGCATCTGAGATGATGTAAATCATGGTAATTCAACTGAACATGAATCACAGAGGCTATATCTTTGTTTACTACGCACAAGGAGCCCTCTCACTTTGAGAAGTTGCTCCCACACTGTCGCTGGTCATTCTTTCCAACTTTTACCTCTATAATCAGTTGAGTTGTCCATGCGGACTTCATTGCCCATTCTTGATTAAGTGGAGGTGTATATTTCTTTTTTAATATCTCCAACACGATCAGGTGTCAAATGTTATGCCAATTTTCCGAACGAAGTGACATATGTTAGCCTTTGGAACAAATCTTAGGGCAATGCGAGTGATCCTTAAATGCCATGCATCCCTGATAAGTGATAATTGTCATTGACTAAAAGACTCACCTCAACAAACATGACCCGTATTTAATATAACACTTTCACTACTTGGTTTATTATTATATCTTAGTCATTAGATAATATTGATTAAGGATAATTTATATTAAATAATTAGTATGGTATAAAATTCACCAAAAAGTAAGGAAAAAAGAAACATTCTAATTTTGTAAAATTAAAGTACTATTTTTTTTCTTCAAATTAATCTTACTTTATGACATTTTCATAGAAACTCAATTCCCACACACACAAAAATCTCTACGCACAATTTGAGGGTTCATGTTGGGCCGACTCCATAAACCAACAGCTACATTAATCTCTTCAATTCTATAACCAGAATTAGCTCACGAGTTACTTAAGCTCAAATAATTTGACCAGATTCTGTTTGATAAAAATTAAAGTCACCATGTTCATTCAGGTAGGGTACACCTAACCTCGTGGAGATCTAATCCTTGATAGTGAGTTAGTTGAAAAGGGGGAAAAAAGAGCATGCCATATTGCCATGCATTTATTTGAATTTAATGCTTGTAATTGGTTTATAAATTGGATAGGCTTGAGGTGCGAAATGTTTGTTTCATGTATCCTTCCTTAGGCATAGTTGGGGTCAAGTGGCCACGGGGAGGCAGGGGACGATTGAGAAATGAAATTAATTTTGTTGGTGGACAAGAAAAACCTAACTGTCGGTTAGAATTAGAATTGTGTCCCTGTTTTATTTGCTCCGTCCGTGACTAAATAAATCGATCTATATATAGTGCTGCTGGGTTTGTAAAATCTTACCTTTTTCTTATAATAGTATAAATATAAATTTGGTCTGTTATTGAATGACTTTCTTAATTTGAGACATTAATTATTGACAATGCATGTAAGATAGTTTATCTCATTGTGTTTATTTACTGACTAGGGTTATGAGATGAGATTTACATAATGTACACTATCAGGTACTGGTTGTGTGGTTCTATCATCATAAAAAAAATTATTTTAGGATATTAGAGTAAACGAATGTCCCATTCGTTTTTGAGTAGACAATAGACCAAATGTACGTGGCAAAATATAGGTGAGCTGAGTTCGGGCTTTCTTGATTCATTTATCATGACTGAATTTACATAAACTCTTCATATCTTATGGACATTAACCCACTTATTCGTCCATACTTTTTTATTGTAATATGTTTAATTTTAAGAATTGAAGATTAAAATGGGGGTTAAATTGAAAATCAATGGCATTAGTGCTAATTACTTGCCATCTCCTATATATATATATATATATATATATATATATATATATATATAATTGGTTGTGTTTGGTAAATAGTTATTAGCTGATAGTTGTTAGCTGATTGAGTTAGTAAATTTGATTAGTTGCTAGTATTAACTAATTATAGAAAGATGTTTGGTAATTAGCTGTTAGCTGATTATATGTAGAATATAATGACTTTCTAAAAAAACTAATTGAAAAAACTGCTCAAAGCAGCTTTTTGAATTTTAGTCTTTTGGACAATAAGTTGTTACAAAAATTTAATTAACCAAACAGTTAGTTATATTGCTTGTTTAACCAAGACAGTAAGTCAAACAATTAATAGTGGTCAAACAAGTCAAAATTAGCTGATATGAATGCTAACTATTTTATCAAACATGGTCATTACGCTTAATTAATCAGAGACTTCCTTGAAGCACCTGGTACCAACACTTGTAAATTAAACTAGCTAACCACTACTCATGCACGCCTAAGATTGGAATGATAAATAAAGAGCAGATAGAGGAGGGACAAAGACAAAAGGCGATAGATGAGAGCATAGTTAATAATAATAATAAGGTTAGTTGCTGGTGACACATTTTACTAATTAATACATACTCCGATATGATCCAAAGCGTTTTGCGTTTAGGCCTAATCAAAGTGATTGAATTAATAATATATCCGAATTAGGCGACACACAAGTTAACACGGCCAGCTAATCCTAGTTTTTGTGTTTGAACAATAATGTTGGGGTGTTATCATCATGTTGTGATGGACTTACCTATCATGAGTCGTGAGGTTGACGTTTTCATAACCAAATGCATGCATAGCATCAGCTATTATAATTGTAGTTCGGTTAGAAAAGGTAGCCATTCCAACATCACCCATTTTTGCTTTAACATCTAAGATGACAAGAACCGCTTTGCCATGCCCCATTTCTCCCTTTTCCATATACTTTGTTCATAAGTCACCTTCCTCGACCATTCTCATCTCTACCTTTTCCATTTAAACCTAACCAAGAAAACAAAGTTAAAGTTGCAGACATGGACTTCTACTTTTATCTCCATCATATCCCCTCTCTCTTATTTGGATTCCATCTTCTTTTATTCCTCCGTATTATTTTGACTGTTGAAGTTTGCATCATTGAGTATGTAAAAGTAGTGTAATTTTTGTTCATTTCCTTCTCCCAATTCGATGCAGGATGCCCACAGCCATTATTTAAGGGTATGTATTTGTAAATCTTTTAGGCAGGAGAGGTAATTAAATTGTTCTAGGAAGACCCTATGCGATGAGCTTGAATTAATTGAAAGGGTATCAACAAGACTCGTGACTTTTATGTAGAACAATCATACTCCACATACTAATATGTGATACTTGAGTCTTTGACGGTTGAAAAAATCATGATTGTGTATGTTAAAGCAGTGTACTTTTGTTATTTTCTTTGTATGATGCGAGAAACCTGCAACCAATACCCGATGATGTGTAATTGGTAAATTCCCAAACATGAGAGGTAATATAAACCGCACTAGAAATATCATACGCTATAAATTCGACTGAAAGGGTGTTAGCAAGAACAAAACGTATGACATTCCAGGTACAAAAATCATGTACTCTATATTTTAATGTATGGTTTAGGTTGAATTGTATAAACCCCTTTGAATTGTTATGGTTTGTGTTAAATTACCTCTCAAATTTGACTTGCCGGCCGGTCTCCGTTCAAAAAGCTTAATATATGTTATTAAAGTATACAAAGTAGTTAGGCAAGCTTCTAATGCAATATTCAACACGAAGTGTTTCAAATTCAATCGGGTCATTACCGCCCACATACGTGTGTCAACTATCATATACTCTCGTATTATTTTTAGAGCTTCCGTGAAATACGAGTAATATTTATAAAAGGAAAGATTAACTACCATATCGAACCAATGACTTTGTGGTATAGTACCACAACCACAAGTGGCACAAAAGTGTTCTTCTATATGGAAGGTTGTGCGTTCGAACCTTAGTGGATGCCTCTGCCTCTTTGTGTTTCAGTATGTTGAGAAAATAGTTATGAACAGATATTGCATCACATCACGGCATGACAGAGAATTTGAGAGAATGAATAGAATGCGGTATTCAATAGAAAATGCTAATCAGCTGAGCAAGGAACCCCGCACTTGAGAGGTCCAACTGGGCTGTTCATACGAGCACTGTTGCAAGTTTGTCGTATATGTGGTAGCCAAAATAATGAAATAATATTTTTGGCCATTGTATGTGAATATCAATATATCATAGACGTTGTATCTATCAGAGTTAGTGCAATTATACCATTTTGTGCATCTAAATTATGACACGTTAACACAAAAACAGTGTCGTTTTCCGAATTTTCAATCATCATTAGGACTTTCGTTACATGCAGATAGCTACGGATATGCAATGTTCGAATCGCACAAGCAATAAATTTTTGACGTGCATGATGGGGCAAGCTACGTTATTACTGCCACTATATTTTACTTTGTTTCTCTACGACAAGAAACTATCAACTTCAATTTCAACAAACAACCTAACCAAATTTCCAACCGCCCCGCCGGGTTTACTTTTGAAAATCGACATTATATTCAATGACTGCCCACCTTCTTCTCTGTCTTACACGGATTTTTTTAATCTTTATTTCGCCAGTTTTTAATGGAATAATGTCTATTTTGTAGCGGTAAAGGAGACCAGAAACCAAAAGGGATGACAAAATCAAAATAATATAAAAACTGCGGGCTAACTACTCCGTTGTAGACTAAGCAAATGCCAATATTTTTTGTATTTTTATATTTATTAGATTCTAGTAAATAAATCAATTCAATAATATAAATATAATGAAATATATCATATGCATATTTTTTTTTGAAGTGTCATTATCGGGTATCACATCACTCTATATAATTATAATTATTTAATGATATGCCAATTTAATCTCTAGTTGTTTAATTTATTAATGACATTCTGATGATAACAAAAAAAAACGTGAAAACTCAAGACTAACCACCGAAATATGAAGATAAGAGTAGCATGTCATTAAGTAGATTTTCTTTTAATTAATGTATAGAATGATGTGATATCTCAAAAATATATATATATATATATATATATATATATATATATATATATATATTTGATTTAGGCTACCCAATAACCAACGGACCAATTCAAAGTTCAAACCAATAGGTCAATGGAGACGATGCCCGATGGTCCAAGTCTTTTGGGCTCCTGATTAATTGGTTGTTAAGACTGATTCACACACACACACACATATATAATGGAGTAGTTAGAAACTAAACATGATGCGCACTTGATGGGATTACGATATAAATTGACCAACTGTCATTCTGATCTCACCTAAAAAAAAAAAAGTGATATGTTGATCCACTTGCCACAATCCATTATTTGTATCATGCCTCATTGGTAAGCTGTTTCTAAACAAATAAAATGTCATTAGACTACGTATCATCAGAAAACCAGAAACGGTCGGAACCGCTGCCCAATGAGATAATGATCATCTGACCGCAAGCCAGGAATACCCAATCTAGACCTGCAGCCTACTTCCTGGACCGCAGCTACAGAGATAACAAATCCGATTCGCAACCGAATTATGTGGTAGCACTACACACATAACACATAGCAAGGCACATGACATACCCACGTTACACATTGGTAAGGGGATAGAAGGCGGCTTATAAACAAACTATGGCGGATCCATCACAATACCTAAGAATAGTCCTAAGGGGTTTATACTTCTTTCTGCCCATCGGTCACACGGGCAGTCATCTAATTTCCTACATGCGAATTGCCGATTATAATTAGATCACCATAACCCTCTAACGGAACGCGACCGCAGAACATCACAAACTAGACATAGCACGAAACAAGGGGTCTCCGTTGGGACAATCACGGGGATCGAGGAACTCAAACGGGGAAGACCGGGAGGACCCAAAATACTGGTAGTGTACTTTCTCAACGTGGGTAGCCGGTGGGGTGGGGGTCCTCCCCGCTCGGCTGCCCGCCGGTTGCCACTGTTCCGTAGCACGTGTCTGCTCGCACCTCTGCGGATGTCTGCTACCGAGAAATTGTCCGCAGGTAGGTGTGGCGGGTCCCCTACCCCCACCTACCCCCAACATTGACTCTATTTCATCCACATTTTCGTCCTCCTCGTGAACCTTGTGAGATACCCGAATTCCATCGCTTAGACACTTACAAACGTTAATTAACGGGCACACGATAGGTAATTGTATACGTGATCATAACTACGAGAAAACGACACGAGGAAATTCATACTCCTATCATGCTTTTGTAAACATAATTCAACTCCCAAAACATGCGATTTTCTACCATACGCACCATATATCCACAGAGTATTTAATCATTACTGATACTAAAACCTGGTTTCCAATCACTACTATATATCAACAAGACATCACAGATTTCGTATATCCTCTAATATCCTATCAATTTAAGCAAGATCTCAGTAAGAATAATGCATAAAGACAAGAATTACTAAAAATCATCAAGAGCACCCATAATTATCAAGTAAACAAACACATAATCTATCAGAATCCTAATTATTTATCAAGATATCCCTTCATACTTTATCAAGAAAAACATCCAATATCAAGTGGGTATATCAAGATTCCTTTCATGGAATCATTATATCAACATCAATAATATCAACATAAATCTGCCATATTACAGGACAAATATGGGCGGAAACTAAAGGGGAAACCATATGCTATGTTGAAAATAAGGTGCGGGTTTGTTGAGGACATGGTACCTCTTAGCCTTAATTTATACCTTTGGCTATGAAGGATCTTTCTTAAAGCTTTCTTGATTTCTTGATTTTCTCCTAGGGAATTCCTTGGAGCTATTTGGGTGGGTGAGAGATTATTGTGGTGGGACTTCTAAGATGCCTTCTAAGTCCTATTATATGTCTATTGGGGTTTAATTCTCCTTAGGATTAGGTATTGGGCTTTAGGAGATGGGGGTCCACGGGACCAATGGTGGGCTTATATAAGCTAATAATCATTGTGATTATTCATTCTTTCTGGGTAGGATGGCTTAATTAATAATTGGTTTTAGACTCGTAAACACGGGGTTGTTACACTTTCTCCCCTCCCATTTAACAGGAAGCCTTTTTCGATCCCCGGGAAGCTTGGCCCTCGGTGAAAGGTTTTCCCTTAGCTATACCTGGCGTGAATATATGCTCGAGATACCGGCTCCTTCATCGTGTCCTTAAGTTCCCATGTGGCTTCTTCGGTCCCGTGGTTGGTCCAGAGGATCTTTCACTATTTCTATGCTCGGTTCCGGGGTTTTTCTCGGTCTGGTGTCCAGGATTCTTATGGGTTTCTTTCATATATCAGTGACTCGGTCGAGGTCTACAACCTCGGGTGGAGTATGTGGGCTTGGTCGTGTATGTATTTACTTCAGTTGAGACACGTGAAACCACGTTGTGCACTCGCTTCTAGTTCTTTATGGGCAAACGAGGCGGTAGGCCAAGTTCCGGATTCTTCTATGATTTCGTTAGGGGTCGATTGAATCAGGGGCTGAGTTTCCCTTTCCTTCCGAACACTCAATACTCCCCGTGTGGGTGAGATCCTTAGCCAAACCTTGTCCCCGAGGTTTGATTTTCGGCTTGTTTTCCTCTTTAGGTCGGCGTAAGACTTCTGGCGGTCTTGGGCGGCCTTCATCCTTTCCCGGATGTGTTTAACTTGTTATGGTGTCTTTGTAGGTATTTGGGGGCCCAGTGTTACCGGGTGACCATTTCTTCCCAACACAAGGGGGTTCTACATTTTGACCGTATAGTGCTCCGTAGGGTGCCATGCGAATGCTCGCGTGGTAGCTGTTGTTGTATGAGAATTCAATGAGGTCTAGGTGTTCTTCCCCATGTCCTCGGAAGTCGAGCGTGCAGGCTCTTTAGCATGTCTTCGAGGTTTGGATGGTTCTTTCGGTTTGGCCGTCTGTGGTGGGGTGAAAGGCTGTGCTAGTTTTAGTTGCGTCCCTAACGCTGCTTGTAGTGATTTCCAGAATTCGAGAGGAACCTGGAATCTCGGTCGGACACAATGTTTCGGGGGCTCGTGGTATTTCAACTACCCGGTTTACGTAAGCTTGAGCCTAGTTGCGTCATTGTCATGTTTCTTTCATGGCAATGAATCGCGCTGTCTTGGTCAGTCGATCCACTATGACCCAGATTTTATCCTTACCGGTTTTCGTTGGGGGTAGCCCTCCGACGAAGTCCATGGATATGGAATCCCATTTTCTTTGTGGTAATTTCGAGGGGTTGTACGAGTCCCTTGGGTTTGCATCGTTAGGCTTTTACTCTTGGCTCCCAATTCTAGACACTTGCCACAATAGGTCTCCGATTTCCTTTTTCATAATCGCCAGCCTAAATTCGATTTGCGTTTTACCGCTCTTAATTGGAGAATCATAATCTTTTTATGATCACCTACGCTGGAGGGTAGAACGGTGAAAGGTAAGGGGAAGTCATGTGTCAACATTCCTCCTAATATGCGCTGTTCAAGGGGGTGGGCGCTTGAGAGGTACAACACCATCCTCCTTTGTAGACGGATAGAGCTGCCCGTTTGGGTTGTCTTCAGAAGGGCCCTACTTTTCTCCTGTCTGACGTTAGATTATGAGGTCTGGCGGATTATTATTAGTTGATTCCGGTTCCTGGTCTGTGATGTCCATGCTCCGATTTGATTTCCTTGAAGGAAGGGGTAGGGCACGGCCTGTGTGTTGATGTATAAGATAGGTCGATGTGTGGGGCAGAGTTTGTCCCAGCAACGCATCTAATGTATTTCCCAAGTGTAACTCCTCTTTAGAAGATCCCTCATCGATTACGCGATGATCCAAGCGCTAGGACCCACGTGGTGTTAATTGCGCAAATATGGTGTCGCCTCTTTCGGCCTTAGGCCAACTACCGCCATCACGTTGCTCCTCTCAATCTCCCTCGGTCGGTATTTGAACTGTCTTAGGGTCGTAAGTCCTTTATGAGTTCCAGCCAATCTTCGTTGTCTCATGTTTAGGTCTTTTTGGAGAAAGATTTCCTTTCGGCGACTTCTTATGGCGTCAGGTGCTAGCTACGGGACTCTATGCCATTAGTTATTGCCCACTACAGTGTCAAGTGCCTCCAGAATATAATATCAAGTGGAATAGCGATAGCGGCTAGACCTCAGACATACGTTTCAATGGGTGGGGCTAACAATATTACTCTTTGTTGTTTTTGATTTAGACACTCTGGTATTCGCCAGATAAGGCTCATATACCTTGCCCTTTGCCATGGATTAGTACGCATCCTAACCCCTTCTTGGAGAAAATGCGGTACAGCCTGTAGACTCAAACCCTTCCGATCCGGAGGGGTATGGCTAGCACGGTGCAGTGGTTAGTTTATCCTTTAAATTCTTGGAAGCCGAGATGCAGCCGTTGTCCAACGGAAGGGGGTTTCCCTTTTTCATGAGCTTAATGAGGGGTTGGTCTATCTGGTGAAGTCGGGTACGAAACCTCCTGTAGTAGCCGCAGACCCAGGAAGCTTCGACTTCGGAGAGTGAGTTCGCGTGGTCCATTTCTCTAACGGCGCGAACTCTTAGCGGGTCCACCCTAATCCCTTCTTGGTTATCACGTGACCAAGGAAGGCTACGCTGTCTGCCAGAATTGCACTTGGAGAATTTAGCGTAGAGTTGGTTTCTCTGAGGGTTTGCAAGGATATGCGAAGGTGCTTTTCATGTTCTTCTTTTATTTCGGGAAGTAGACTAGGATGTCGTCAATGAACACAATGACGAAGTCATCCAGGTGGGGTCGGAATACTCGATTCATGAGGTCCATGAATATGGCGGTGCGTTAGTGAGGCCGAAAGGGCATTACGGTAAACTCGTAGTGGTCCGTAACGTGTCTGGAAGGCCGTTTTCTGGATGTCTGGTTTGGCCACTTGGATTTGGTGATACCCGGATCTCTAGGTCGATCTTGGAGAATACCCCTGCCCCTTTGAGTTGGTCTAAAATAAGCATCTATTCGGGGCAAGGTGGTAACCTATTCTTTATGAATAACTTGGGTTAGTTCCCGGTAGTCGATGACAGGCGCAATGCTCCCATCTCTTTTTCTTAACGAATAGTACCGGTGCTCCCCATGTTTTTGGGAGGGTGCTGTCGGATTAACCCTTATCTAGCAGTTCTTGAGTTGCGTTTTTCATGTTCCTTCATTTCCTTTGGTGCTAGCCTGTAGGGTGTTTTTAGGACGATCGGTGGCAGGCGCCCGGTATTGATAGGTCTATGGTGAACTCGACTTCTCTGGCCGGGTGTGCCCTGGAATTTGTCTGGGAAGACGTCGGTTTAACTCGTTTACACTGGGATGGCTTGTGGTTCGATGTTTTGGGCGTTGAGGTCTTCGACTGAGCATAATGAAGCCCCTCGTTTCCATTGGCCCAGATACTTCTTATATTCATTCATCATGTTTATCAGCTTGATCCCTGGATCCTGGCGGGCATGCGGTACGACACCCTCTTTACCGTTTGGTCCTCGTAAGGACCACTTTCTGCTCTCCGCACAGGATTTGCGCTTGGAACTTCCCTAGCCAATCCATGCCCAAGAATTACTTGCATCCCATCTAATTGAAACTGTTCATAGTTACTGGGAAAATTCACTCCTTGAAGGTGATCAATTACATTGGCTTGTACCATGCGATCACATTTTAGGACCTCGCCTGAGCACCCTTGACTTGGAGGTCGGACCTTGGTTGCTGGCGTTAAGGCCGAGCTAGGGCAACTCGGTGGCTATAAGACGATGTTGGTAGCCCCCGAGTCACAATAATATGGGGCTGTATGGTGATTGCGTGGTAACTATGGAAGGTTCTGGGAGAACTATGTTGCTTATTCTCCAATCCTGGCCTTGCTTTAGGGTGAGGATCCTTTCCCGGAGTAGTCGGCCGCGATGGTTTTGGATCAAGTGGGGCCAGTTTTGGGGTTCTAGAGTTCCTTTGGCGAAGGAATTAGATGACTTCTTCGGGTTTGCCTTTTTAATACCCTAGTTGCGGTCCTCTGGGAGGCGGGTTACGCTATCCTGATTGTAGCTTGACATGCCCTTGGCATAGGCTGCTCCGAGGGTCTTCGCGTTCTTGGGTGGCCAAGGCCCTCTAGTGTCGTGGACTTAAGGTCCTGTTTAGGAATTTTCCTGGACTTTGATCCTTCGGTGGGTACTAGCTCGGGGGGTGAGGTGAGCCAGTCGGCAAGAATCGTTCTGAGTAGGTATTCTGAGACCGTAGTGCCGTCCCCTGTCTTAGATTGGAGAAATTCTCGGCACATGGCGGCTTTCAGGTGGTTGGGGTAGGAGCTGTTCTCGTAACTGCTTGTCTTTTAAACCCTCCCAGTTGAATCCGGGGTCTTGTTCGTACATATGGTCCCTCGCGGGACCCCACAGCTGGTCGGCCTGTGTCTGAAGTACGAAGGGAGGCTATCCTTGACCCTGGTGGGCGGTTCGGTGGGCATTGGGTTTTCCTTTAACACCTTGTCGAATATGTCTCGATCCATCCTTCGAGGGTTGTGGTGCTTCGTCTCCCGAGGGGGTGTGGTGGTTTTGGTGCAGAGACTTGGTGGTAGGATTTCCAAGTTCTCGTCTGTTGGCAGGAGGTTGGGGAACGATAGTACCTTAGTGCCTGAGCAATTTTGGGTCAGGCGTCTCGTAGGGAG
>VALG01006967.1:0-31340 GCA_009835305.1 Ipomoea purpurea
CAACAAAGATCTTAATATGCCAATATAAAAGAAGCAAGAAATCATATATATAGGTAGAAAAGAGATGAGAGGTTTTGTAGAGCATGGGTTACCTCTTGAAGACCAAAATGACTCTTCTTACACCACAACAAGCTCTCCACTAAGCTCACTAGCCAACCACTTCAAGATCAAACCAAAGATCATAAGATCCAACCTTTAACAAAAAGAAACTAAGATGGAACCAAAAGACTAGACAAGCTTAGATCATTACCCTTTCTAGATGCCAAAATAGAGGAAAGATTGAATCTTGGAAGCAAAACTTGGAATCTTGACAAAGGCCTTTTTGGCTTGAAGAACAAGCTACTCTTGTTTTCTAGAGAGAAGATGAAGATATTTTTATAGGAAATGTAAGGATGAAGTGAAGAATGTCTTTAGGTTTAGGTTACAAAGAACTAGCTCATGGTGAAAGACAAGGTTACCTTACTAACTCTCAAAAAGTTAAGAACAAGGAAACTCTCTCTCAAATCACAAGGTACAACCACTTAAAGATTGACTAGTCAAATTCTAGTCCTTGAGTATCAAAAAATCAGGATTTTAGGATCAATTCCTCAAAAGAAATAGAATTAATTCACTAAATTAAATTCATGGATTGGAATGTGGATTTTTGGGGTGTCACACTAAGCCCAGAAGTTCATGAGTTTGTCCGGTCGCTACCCAACCCCCGGCAGTTCACAGCTCAAATGCTCATTGTGCAGGGCGAGTCTGAAGGATCAGACCCGCCGAAGATGAGTTTTTTGGATCCTCAGACATGATAACATCAATTCCCTCCGTACTAACCTGCCTTCGCCTCTTCAGATCTCCTTGCAGGCCCAAACTTTTTCCTTGCACCTTTTCACTCGGCGTAAGCAGTCTGAGCAGAAAGGACTGTCTCCGTCATAGCTTGAGGGAGCTCAGCCAATAGCCATTTTGCCCCTATTGGACGCGACCTGTCGACGTTATCCGACCCTCATCCAGGGCCAATATGGGAATATGTGAACATCCCGAAATCCAAATTCGATTAAGGGATTAATTGATTAATTAATTATATTTCAATTGGTAATTTAATTCCTAAAAATCCTGAAAAATTCAATAGTCGGGGGACTAGTAATTGACTAGTCAACCCCCAAAGTCAAGGTTGTACCGAAAGCTTTGTAAGGAGTTCCTTTGTTCCATTTACACCTCTTCATGTTAGTAAGGGTATTCATGACTTTTACCTTGTGTTAGTAATGTGAAGTAACCTAGTAGACACTTCCTCATTTCTCTCCTTACACTTTCCAAACTTTAGCTCTACATTCTCTCTAAAATGGTATATAGCTTTTCTTCCACGCAAGTTGAAACTTTGTCAAATCTTCAGAGGTTGTCTCCAAGATTCTACCTTTCATACATTTGGGCATCTAGGAGGGTAAGATCTATGTTCATCTTATGTTTTTTAGTGTTATCTAAGGTGTCTTTTCTTAAAGATAGAATCTTTATGATCTTTTGGTGTGGTTCTTGAAGTGGGTTTGAAGGTGAGCCTTTATTAGGAGCTTGGTGAAGTGTTAAGTGGAAGGTTTTTGTCCTACAAGAGGTAACCCATGCTCTACAAAAATCTATTTTGCTTACCTATATGATGATTTCTTTGGATTCTACACGTGATTTTGCTATGAAATGTGAGTGTTTATGCATTGTCTTGTGAAAATGCATATCTAGAGCTTGTGTTTAGGGTTCTTGTATGCCATTGCTTGCTATTCCTTTGATTCAAGTCATTTTGCTGTATTTGGTGAGATTTGGCATGTTTTGGACTTGAATTTGAGCTTGGAGTTGAAAATGTCCGAAGGGATATTTTTGTGCAGGTATACGTACCCGCGGGCGGAACGGCGGGTCGGGGTCCAAACCCGTCACCCACCCGCGGGGTACAAATGGCAGGTGGGTAATGTACCAGCGGGCGGAACCGCAGGTAGGGGCCTACCCCCCCACCCACGGGTACACTTGGTGTATGTTCGGGATTTGTTCCCGTGATTCTTTTACTCGGTATTTGGTCTTTTGACTTCCCCGTAATGTTCTTTTGTGGAACTATTTGAGTGTCTTCTTGATGTTTCGTATGTCTAGACTATATGGTAGGAATCCATGTAGGTTTTGTGTCTTGAATCGTGCTAAGTGTTCAACATTGTGTTTCGTTGAACCATGATGGGTCTTGTGTGTTCCTCGGAACGACGTTTGGTTTACCCGTTTGATAAGCATGATAGTTCGGTGTTTAAATGCCAGCGTGTGTGTTGTTTATACCTTCCTATTGTTGATGATGACTTGTGTTATTCATCATTGTTGTTGGACTGTGATCCATTCCTTGATTGAGTATGGTTTCATATCTTCGTTGCGATCCGTTGATTGATTCCTGTTGAGGTGTGATGTGTGTGTGGATGTACCTTGATTGCACGATTTCGGTTTATGGGCCGGGGTCTTAATCACCAAGGTACGGCAGTGGTCCTCGTGGGTGGCCATGACGTGATTATGGAGTTTGTGACCTTTGTGTAAGGTTCACGTGTTTATTTCTGGGATAACATTTGTTATCCAGGGCATGTGTCCGTGTGTGATCGGTACCCTCGTGTACTATGAAATCGGTGGTTCTGTTGGAGGGGATTGTTAGACGGCAACGACGGTTCCCGGAGGAATAAGGTTGGACTTGGTGTACAGGGGTCGTGGAGGTAAAGGTCGGAATTAGACATAAGGTTGGGTGTAGCCATAAGGTTGGAACCGGGCATAAGGAAGGCATATCAACTCGTGATGGGTGATGTCACGAGGGCTTGTGTATCCGTTGTTGTGAGTTCTCTTCTTGTGACGTGTGTAGTCACAAAGGCATGTGTTGCCTTGGCATGTGTTGCCGTTGGATGTGTCATTGTTCCTTTGAGTTATGCATGTCGGGTGTTAATCTATTGTGTGATGATGGATTATACCTTGAGTCCTCTTGTGAGTCATTGTTCTTACACTTTGTGGTCTTGGGATGTGTTACCGTATTCTTGTGGAGAGTGTTTGAGTCTTGTGTTGACTATTACTCTTGGTTTTGAACTTATATATATGTATTCCGTTTCGAAAATGGCTTTACAAACTATATCTTATCTATGTATGTGTATTTCACATGTATTGGTGGGTTACTAGCATTATTCGCTGACCGGGCGTCGTCCTATGTTTTATGTGTTTCTTTCAGGTGATGTTTAGACGAGTGCGCGGTTTAGTGCCAGCTAGAGTAGCTCTTCCCTTTATGTTTTGTGGCATGTGAGCCAATTTAGGCTTAGTACCTTGTTTTGATGGTTTTTAGACGTTGAACAATGCAGATGTTTGCCTGTGCGTTCACCTCTGGGTGAGCGTGGCATAGCGCCCCTTACTTCCAGTTTATATATATTCTCTTTTCAGTCTTCCGCTGTGTTTGATGTTTTAATTTAGATATCTGCATGTTTAAGGTTTTAAATAGCATGGAATTTAGGGGGTGTTACAGGAACGACTCAGGCTCTATCCCCTCTTCATACACTCGCTTGCAGAACTTGTCCGAGTGCCCAAGGACCCCACAACCGAAACAAAAAATACCAAGTCGTTCATATTTAAAGCTTTACCTAGTGCGTGTTCCATCCTTACGGAAAAGTTTCATCCGCCTCTTCAGAGGACGTTCACATCCAGTCGCACCTGGATACGGAGAAAACTCCTCCATGTACCTCCAAAGTTGTTCGGATTAGCAGCGATGAACACCCCGACGTAATCGCAGATGCGTTTGATGAACTCAGGTGAAGCATAGATGGTGGGAAGATCATGGATCTGAACCCATAAGGAGACGTCGTTGAGCGTTATCTCTTGCGAATTTCCGCCGATCAGAACCACGCCACACACAAGCACGTGGTTTTCGAAAGGACCACAGACCATCGTCCATCACACGTAGCATGTCCTTCAAGTGCGGAAACTGGAACAAAAACAGATTATCGGCGATCGGCTGAACACGCATCCCATCACCGGGCGCCAGACCGAAGCCATTACCTGTTGCATGTGATCATATTTGATCGTTCGATCGGTTAGGAATCGACCAACGAGCTCATGATGGTTGATCGAATCTGTCGATGCTTGGATATCCGGGGTGTCCAAACCACCCGTCTCTTCCGATGCCAAGGACAGAATCACGCAGCCTTCCTCGATCGCGTTGATTTCCATCGAGCCGAGCGGTGTTTAGGAAATGGACCACTTGAAAATATGGATACCATCGCATTTATGGATAGATCGCCGATGAGATGATCGCAAACGTGGGAATATGTGAATCAGGTACACGACAAACTGCGCGCTCCGTAGACGAAAGTGAGATCGTAATCGAATGAATTGAGCAGGATGATAGCCATGCATAGGCTGCATGTACAAAGAACCACCACACAACGTGGAGGAAGATAGAATTACGTTGTGGGATGAAAACCATAGTGGGGTAGGAAACCTTAGAAACCTAGGGAGATACTCTCCAAGAGGGACTCAGAGAGACCACGTTTTTTTTAGTGACAAAATATTTTAATTGTAAAGAGTTAATTATATTTTTATTATAATTTATATGTAACATTTCGCTTTTAATTTTTTTTTTCAAAAAATTACCTGTTGATTCTATATATAATTATTGTGATAATGATCATTTTTTTAAATTATCTGTCAACAAACAAACATATTAATAATGTAAATAAAAGAATTCAGTTTAACATATTTACTACCCGTAAGGTGAAATTCTCACATAATGTTTTTTAAAATGTAATAAATGTTATCCTTTCTTATAGTATTTAAAAATTTTTAATCGTCAATATATTTCCGTAGTGTTTATGAGTCCGTCGTCAAATTGGAAGTTATTATTAGTTGTACAAAACTCATGTCAGGAGAATAACTTTGGATAGGGGGAATTCCTCACATAATGTTGTTTAATTATATAATGTTATCCTTCCTCTTATAGGTATTTAAAATCAAATATATTTAAAGATTAAATTGGTGGAGTGAAATTTTCCAGTCCAATATTTGTCGGTGTGACAAAATTGAATAATAAATGAATAGTTAAGGTACTAAATTAACAGTTTTGATAAATCGTGGATTGCAATAAACAGACCCCAATAGTCTGAACCAAAATTAAACTTATCTTTATTGAGTAATATTTTTTGCTCATCTTGCATATAATGTAATATTTCTTTGTATCCATCTAAAATAGTACAAAAAAAATTAACAAAGTTGAAAGTTTGAACAATAAATGTTCTTGAGATTTTTTTTTTTTAAAAACCAAAATAATTTCATTAAAATCAAACGTTCAATACATGAAGAAATAGAATCAAGCCAAATTAAATAAATGAGCCTGCCTTGCAATATATGACAGCTTTATTCACTGATCTTGAGATAAAGTTTAATAGAACGCTTTTAAAAATGTCGTTGAGCTTTCGAATCTTTAATGACACAGCCTGTAAATGATAAATTCGGTAACGAACACTTATCAAATTACACACCTGCTGACAATCGGAATAAAATTTAACACGCAATATTCAAATTAATTATATTCAAATATACTATAATTTAAAACTATTTGCTCCAATAATCTACGCAATCCATATATTATCCACCCAAAATTTTATATTCTATTTTTTTTTTAATGCTACTGGCTCTATTACAATGTAGTATTGTTCATAATTCTATTTGTATTTTGAGTTTCACATTAAATAATATGCAAAACACTCACTCCTATATGAAAATTATGCCGTGGAAACGTGCCCACCTTGCAAGGTGAGTACGATTCCAGATTCATTTATTTCTATACTGTAGATTCATAATTTTTCTAATTAAAAAATTTGTTTTTTTTTTCATTTGTCGTTAACAGTGTTTTTCACTTCGCAATCACATTGTTTCATCTTCAGTATGAATTCTACAGTGTAGAAATTATGAATTAAAGTATAAAATTATGAATCTACTGTATTAGGTTTGTGAAAATGTGATAGAGCTATATGTTCATAATTTTATAAATATATGTTCATAGTTATAGAGCTATAATAAAATGAAACTAAATAACATTTCACATATTTGAGTGTATATTGGTACAATGAAGCTGTAATTATATCAAAAATGATCATGTAGTTGTGTTTTAATAAAACTATAGTGTATATAGGAATAAAATAACATTTTCACATATTTGAGTCTATAAATATCGAATGAAACTGTAGTTATTTCAAAATGAAACTGTAGTTGTGTTGAACTGAAACTGAAGCGTATACAATATGACATGAATAACAGAGTTACTTTTTGCGGAAGGGTACGAAATGGCGGGAAACAAATGCCATTTCTTTTCATTAAACAAAATGACATCGTATTGATGCGCGTTGTGCGCCTGTGCCATTATGATATAATTTGCCCATTTTTTCTAGGGGTGTAAACGAGCCGAGCCGAACTCGAGCTCGTTAATGAAGGCTCGTTTCGAGTTCGAGCTCAAGCTCGAGCTCGATCGAGTCCGGTAATTTTTTGGCTGCTCGAGCTCCGGCTCGAGCAGCTCGATTGTTCGAGTTCGAACTCGAGTTCGATCTTGAGCCCGAGTTCGAGCTCGATTTGACATTGCATTTGACTTATTTAAAACTTTTGATTACAAATTCAAACTACTTTGTTTTATCCATACATAAATAATAGAAATCCTTTGGGGATTTTAAGTTTAAAATTTTAATTTCTAATTTATTTTTTTATTATCATATATATTATTATTATTATTTATTATATTAATATTTTATATTTTATATATGATTTATGTATTATATATATTATATATTATATGCTCGCGAGCGGCGCGCTCGACGATAGTCACAGAGCCTAGAATACCTAGGCTCGGCTCGAGCTCGATTACTAAACGAGCCGCTCGAGCTCAGCTCGACCTCGATTTTGACCGACTCGAGCCGAGCTTTTGACCGAGCCCCTCGCGAGCTGCTCGGCTCATTTACCTCTAATTTTTTCATCACATTAAAAAGGCTCTACGTCACTTAGTCAAAATTAACAAAATCATTTTCCTACTCTTATCTAAGTTACTTAAATACCATCAATAATAATAATAATAATAATAATAATAATAAATAATAATAATAATAATAATAAAAAATAATAATAAATAAATAATTGTTTCATTCAAAATAATAATAATAATATTAATATTATTGTTGTTGTTGGTTGTTGTTGTTGTTGTTGTTGTGTTATTATTATGATTATTGTGATGCTGTTTGTAAATATTTATTTATATAAGTTTGCATTCTCCCAATATTTTGAAATGGATAATCTCATAGAGAGCAAAATTTTACAAAATCACTACTAATGCTTAGTTGAAAATTGAATGGCAAATCGTGCTGTTTTTTTGACTTAATTACTAGATGTAGTAAAACTGTGTAAGAAGTATGACCATATGGTTTCATTTGTATGACTAATGTATGAAATATTCATGAATGTATTTTTGTTTTAGTTCCTTCACAATATTTCAAATTTTCAATGATATCGAATGCAACTTTCATTATAAATTTAGTTCAATCATATAAAAAATCAAATAATTGAATCACTATAAATAATTATACTTTTTGGTACATCAGAAGAAACTAGACAAAAGAAAAAAAAGTTGAGAAAATTGTAATTTATACTCCTCACAGATATGTCAATTATCAATGTCATCCATAAATTATTACTGCTGGAAGAAGTATGAGCCATTGGTTTTGTTTTGCATGACATGTTTCCTAATGTATGAATTCCGGCTTCGTGGAGGGCGGGCGAGAGAGACTAGCATAGATTTCCGCCGTATTCACCTAATCAGCCTAGAGGAAGAGAAACACGAACCGTCATGAAGGCATTCATTGTAAGCCACCCAAAGAAACATAGCCACAAAGCACGACAGTAAGCATGCATACTGGCTGATCGCAGCGCCTGGAGCAGATAATAACCACCAGACATGGCACGCCGAGCGTATGGAGCTAGGGTTCCTGACAGACAACAAAATGTTGCCAAGTGATTCCAAACCCCCATCACACAGCTGCAGAGCAACAGACAGTATTTAAAGCTGGCACTCACACTCCGGTATAAAGGACATATCGAGGGTAGACAGAAACCAAATTTGTCACAAATTCCGGAATGGGAGCAGCCTCCGCAGCAGCCGCCACGAAGATGCTAAGCTTTTAGGTATCCCCTTCGCGTCCAAACACATTTTGATGACAAGCTGCATCCCGCCCTCGACCGGAGGGCTTCATAAGCTAAAGAAAACGTGAAGTTTTCCATAAGAGAACAACTTCCACACCAGGCTATCCGTCGTAAGGATAGAAAGAGTTTTCATCAACAAATCATTGCCTTGCTGCACATTCGTTTCCAAGTTAAAGAGGAACCCAATATGGCCCAGCCCATCCGAGTAACGCTCTTGTAAAAAAGCGCTCCAAAGCGAGCCTCCTCTCAAGAATTAGAAGTATAGTTTTGCTGAGAACGCCTGTTGTATTGCTGGCAAAGATCGGACCCCCAAGCCTCCTTCACCAATGGGCAAATAGACATTTTCCACACCGCCCAGTGTCGCTTTGGTTTGCTCTCCCTTGTACCCCAGAAGAACCTGGACTCTAGCTCCTTCTATATCTAGCGCGACAAGGTAACAGAAACCATTGTGTAAAGAGGGATCATTGAAAGGACATGCTTAATGAGAGTGACCCTTCCCCCGGCGACAAGAGCTTGCGCGGCCAACTTAAGAGCTTTTATCCACCAACTTCCAGAAAGACTTTGAAAGTAGTTTATCACTGTTTCTCCACCGAAACAAGTTCACTTCTAAATAACGGAATGGCAGAGAGGAGCACTGCATTCCCAAAATCCGCGACATAGTAGAAGCACGCCCACTCGTGCAGTATTTGGAGGTCACTAAAAACTTTTGTTGTAATTAATTCGCTGTCTTGAACCGACTTGGTATTGTGTTAAAACCTCCGCCAAGTCTTTCAAGGAATTGGAAGAGCCATTTGCAAAGATGACAATGTCATCTGCGAATTCCAAGTGTGAGACAGCCGGACAGTGCAACCCCGACGAATAGGGGGTAAGCAATCCAATACCCACTTTCAATATAAGCGAACGAGATAGTGCTTCCGAAGCCGTATGGAAAAGTAGGGGCGAGAGAGGATCCCCTGTTTAACGCCCCTAGTCGGCTGAAAGAAACCGCAACTAACCTCGTTGATCAGAACTGACAGTCTTGTAGCTTCCAGGATGTTCATGAATAAGGTGATGAACGTGGTGCCCGGATAGCCAAACTTAGTGAATGCAGCCGAAGGAAGGGCCAAGATACTCTGTCAAACGCCTTCATCATATCAAGCTTAATTACAACGTTTGATCCGCGAGTACTGCAGCAATTTGAATGCAAGCAAGACATTATTCTGGATTTTTCGACCCTCTACAAACCCATAATGCTCATTTGATATTAGCCCAGGTAGGATAGAACTTAGACGGTCGCCAGAATTCTGGTGAAAATTTTGCTTATAAAAGTGCAGAGGCATATTGGCCTAAAATCCGCAAAGGTGTCAGGATTGCATTTCTTGGGAATCAAGACTATTTGAGCGCTAGATATTGCGCGAGGGACCAGTACACGTGCGTAGAAATCCAAAGCTACCATATAGATGTCCTCTTGTAACAAATCCCAACAACGCCTGCAAAAAGCCCCAGAGAAGCCGTCCGGGCCTGTAGCACTATCGGGGCTTAATTTCCACACCGCTTCCTTGACTTCATATCAGGAAATAGGCCTCAATAGCGCATTAGGATCAGTCATTTCCAAGCACTGAGGAAGGCAATTGGAGAAGAGTTCCATTTCGAAGGAGTCTTCTGCCATGAAGAGCCTGGAGTAAAAAGAAAAGCTTCCTCTTGAATAGCCGTTTGAGAAGTAAGGATGGTTCCTGTAACATCCTTGATTGAGCAAATTCTTTATCTCCTATGCCTGTCTTTTACCAAAGCGTGAAAATACTGGGTGTTCACATCCCCTTCTTTAATCTATTTTACTGTTGCTTTTTGTCTCCAGAAAATCTCTTCCCGCTTGAGGGCCAAGAGAAGATCAGCTTGTAGCTTGTGTAACACTTCACGAGTCTCCGGTGAAGGACAATCATCAAAGCACTTTCCACGTCCTTCCACTGGTTTCTAGATCATGAACCCGGTAAAAAACATTTCCAAAAATGTCTTTATTCCAAGTCTGGAGGGCTTGCATAAGGCGCTTGATTTTGAATAACAAAGCACGCATACCCCCCTGCCTGCAGAGCCCAACTTGCTTAACAGCTTCAAAAAGCCCGAGTTAGTGATCCACGTTTCTGGAAATGAAATTGTTTGGGAAAGGACAAGTAGTGTTCGTCCCACTTATAAGGAGCGGGGAGTGTCCGATGGGCTCTTAGTAGAGTTTGAATCGTATCTCGTGAAGCAGTCCCGAAAAGCTGGGTTAATCAGAAAGCGATCCAACCTCTTCCAGACCATCCCTGTGCTTCAAACACCATGCCAAGTATACAGGCCCCCAATTGATGCCAGATCAAGCAAAGAGTTGTCGTTTATGAAGGTAGAAAGTCTGCAACGCTGCCTAGTTCAGGAACTAAGCTACCTCTGTATTCAGTGATACTTGCAATCACATTAAAATCTCCACCCATAAGGAGAGGCGTGTTGTCCTCAAGAATCCCAGCTAACTGAGCCCATTGATGAGACCTCTGATGCGTAGTATATTCGCAAACAAATAATTCTCGGAGTACGAGTTATCGATTCACCGGGAAGTGGTTGTATCAAGCACTAGTTACTAACTTATTCATTAGAGCTAATCCTAACAATTATTTAGATGATTTATTGGCATAAAATAAATAAAATAAAACAGAGGTTCAGGATTTTGAAAACAACAAGAGAGAAGATGAGATTCATGAGATTTAAGTATTTAATCACCTAGTGCCAAATTTTAAGGACCATATTAAAATCTGGGTTTAACAAGTGTGAGGATGCAAGGTGGTATATAGCTACTATAGTAGTCACTAACACTAGTGAATTTCCACCGCGTGGCTTAAACACCCAATAAAAAAAGATCAAGCATCATAAATTCATAAATACTACCATCTCTCGATGCGCAATAATCAAGAATTAAACCCCCCTAATAAATTCCTCTTTCCCAAGGTCCAACCATTAGGTGCAATCGTGGGTGCCCTAATTTATGCCCCAACTCCATTGGTGACACAAGCATGGCTATTAAGCTAGTAACTATGTCCATTAATTACAAGCATCAAACAATATTATCACGATTGCAACACAAGTATTAAACTCAAATAATAATATATTAAAGAAACTGAGAGCTCAGGCACATAGGTTCATAAACACTTTTACCCAAGAATCTATAAAGAATTTAGCCAAGCATGACTAAATTATTCATAGGAAATATAAATAAAGAATTACAAATCATCAAAAGAGTACAAGAATTAACCAGACGATTTTCCCAAATCTCCATAGTCTTCTTCTTGCTTTCCAAGACAACTTGTGGTCCCTGATTTCTCTCATTCTTGTCTCCAAGAATCTCTGAATTCTAAACTATGATTGTAAATTATCTATTCTAATTATTTACTCTAAACTACCATTACTACTTAGTAGGATTGAGGGAGGTGGGATTTTATAGTAGGTACAAAGCTCGGACGAAATAGGAATTTTCCTAATTTATAATTTAAGAAATTGCCGCGCATGAATATGGAATTGAAACTTGAATTTTAAATTGAAGTTTGATTAGGAATATAAATGTTGCCCAATTTTGATTTTGGAAACTTGCGCCATTAATCACTTTGCATTTGATATTAGAAAGCAGCGCCTTCTCCTTTGATTTGATGAAATCAGTTTGCGTCTTTCTCGACGCGTCGAGACCTCTCGACCGCAATATCTTTCTGAAAATTTTGGACACGTCGAGCCTTTGGCTCGACGCGTCGAAAATGTTGTGTACGCGTCTTTCGGTCAATTTTGACTCCAAATTTGTCCTCGAACTTCCCTTGCTCATAACTTTGACCTAGAATGGTTCAAAAACACTAACAAACACCGTAAAACATTTAAAACAAGTGTAAACCATAATTAAATTATAATAGCAAGAAAAACATGTATTAAATAAGCAAATTAAAGAACTTAATTACCGAGAAGATTCAAAATAACTATAAAAACAAGTACAGATGTGATAACATCAACCTCTCTGCTCTAGTTTGTTTCGCATAAACAGTTATATAACCAAGGGTAAAATGCAAAGGTACATAACGAACAGTGCAATAAGCAAACTGATCACCATCAATTGTTACGCCAACCTCAAAAGAATCTGACCAAGCAAGCCAGATCTTCGATCTTGAAGAAGCAAAACCATCAGCTAAATTGAAGTCTCGGACAAGGCTGTCAAGATGATTCGAAGCAATGAAGGGTTCAATAATTGACACGAACTGAACATGCTCATGTCTTAGAATTATTTTGAGCCTTCGCCGTGAGGTTAGCAGAACCCTAACATTCTAACTTAGTAAATTCATTTCAAAATTCAAACTATGGGAAAAGGAGACTCTGGCGATTTTACCCCCCGCCAGGCGGGTGGTGACTGAAGGAACATTCACAGAGTAGTCTTTTCTAGGCTGGCCTTTTTTCTTGGTCACTGTTATAAATTGGCATGGACAAGAACTCCCAAGTTTGAGGCAAAAAGCTTGCTAGCATCTTTCCAGTCCTCCATAAGGGACTTAGAGAATTCCTGAGCATGCGAACCTCGTCGCCATCTGATAAATGGTCAAGCTGGAAGTCCGATTGTGACACCGTCCTGACTCCATGATCATCGATGAGGGCGAAACCAAGGGAGATTGTTTTCCGAAAATTGATCAGCATTAAGGACGCTGAGCTACCCGAGTCCAGTACTGGCTGCGTAGTCACAACTGCAAGGTTCTCGTCGAGAGGCTCGGTAGGCTGGCTCGCCGTAGCCCGCCATCTCTTCCTAGGAGGAACAATCTGCGGTTGTTGGGTAGCTGTTGGGGGATCACTGCTAGGTTTCCTTTAGGGTTCTCGGCGAGGCTCGTGAACCTGGATGATTGTTCACATGCTTCGGTAGTCCGAGGCAAGATGGCCAAACATACGACAGTTTTTAAAATAGGACGGGATGAATTCATATGTGACTTTTTAGGCAAAGCGACCGTTGGATCCATTCATAATCCAAATTTGATCGTGCAATCACATTTAGCTCGACACAAACTCTTGGCACCGATAGGCGATTGTGCAACAAAGTGGAGGTGTCGACCTTCGAGGAAGTACCAATCAAATTGGCTATTGAGTAGATAGCTCTCTTATCTTATAGATGCGCCGGTAGGCCCTCGAAAGCGATCCAAACTGGAACGATTGGGGATTCCACATCAGGCCGAAAATCCAGTGTCCATTTAAAAACTCGCATAATATGGCCGGTGATTTCCCACGACTTACGAAGCCTGCAGCGCCGAAAGTCGTTTTCCAAATCAAAGTTTATGAAGACATGTCGATGATCAATTAGTCCCAGCGAGAAAGCCCCGTCGAATCCGATCAGATCAAAGGCCTTTCGGAGATCCGCCATCGATGGTCTTCCTTTTGAAAACTTTCCAACTAACGCAAATTTGAACTTCGAGGAGAAGTCCTGAATATCCTGGTCCGTAAAGGAGACCGCCGACATACCCTTGTATTTACCTAGTGGCCAAAGAGGGTGCTCGCTGGAGGTATTGGAGAGGACATCCGCATAAGAGCGCGATGGGGGCACGGCGGCCCCCGGTGGCATCGCCACGATCGCAACAAAGACGAAGAGATTGGACGATTAACTAACTAGAGAGTGTTTTGAGTGAGAGCCGTATTATTTTGAATACACATTTAGTCAATTTTGTAATTTTATTTCTTAATTACATTTTATATTTCCTTAATTATAATTATGAGAATTGTATTTAGAACTAATGGTTCATTTTCAAACTTTGAAAATATTTTCCAAAAAAAAAAAAAAGCAGATTATTTGGTGCTTTGTTAGGACAGCTAATTAATCCTTTTTATTTTTTTTTTATTTTTTTGTGAATTAAGAGAAACAAATAAGCCACAAATTATATAAAATGTGCTTCCAGCTTCACTCGCAAGAGACCGGGTAATTCTTTAACTTAGGTTATTCTATTGCTAAACAGTTTGAGGAAGATCTATTTGGCATCGAGTTCTTTTGAAAAGGGAAAATTCAGCTAAGGGGAGGGAATGTCATGGTCAATGGAACCATAACAATGCCTACCATTATCTGCTCACCTTTACTTGATTTACATTTAATTCAACCCTATGAACCTTTAATTTCTACCATTGTAAGCTGTCCCAAATGCCACTGTACGTCTAATAGGATCTTTCAAATACAACCGACATCGTGCTCCTAACTTCATGAATTATTAATTAAGAATCATATAAAATATTTTTAATAAATAATAATACGATTAACTATAAACAATTACTTATAGTTGGTAATTCAGTAAACGAGTCTGGGGAACTAGCTTTTTCAATGTGAGATTGTGGCTCAAAATCCACACATAAGTTATCTTCCTCCCTTGATTGTGCAGTTTGGTGAATACAACAAACCATAGAACACCCAAATAACCCCCTTTATGCTATCCAACTCAAATAGGCATCAATATCAAGAAATCAAACCAAATACTAGTCCCAAAACACTTAGCTACTCATAATAAAACAATGGATACACAATATTAAAACAATAATTGAAAGCATAGATCGATGAAAAGTAAAGAGAAGAGATGAATAAGAATACTGCTCTATTGAAGTCTTGAAATCCATGATTTGCAATGTTCTTGAGCTTAGAAAATGGAAAGGGACAAGAGATCTACACTAATCTAAGTTATTCTAAAGTTAACCCTAGCTAGGAAGTGAAATGGACATGAAAGATGATTTTTTGGGTAGAAAAGAGTTCTTTTAAAACAAGGTAAGAGTGTTTTTTTAAGAGTTGCAGAGGTTGGGCACGGGTGTGGCCACGCTTGTGCCGAGCAGAACCATGCACATTGTCTTGTGGCCACGTGTGTAGGCAAGGGCTTCCCAAACCCGTACCTACAAGATAGTGTGGATTGACTTCTAGCCACGGGTGTAGCCAGGCCCATGGCTAGGAGGGGAGGCCTCCAAATTCTTCAGTAATGCTTCGGTGCTCTCCTCGACCGCGGGTCAAACCATGGTCCATCCCAAAACTCGAAAAATCATTACTTTGGTCATCCAATTGTGCTCTCGTGTTATGGTGCTGCAAAAACTAGATCAAATACTTCATCAAATGTCTCAAAACATCATTTCTTTGTCAGTTCATCTAACATACGCAATAATTCCATTAGTGACCAAAATGACTCCGTAATATAACGAGTAACAAGCAAAAATTACCAAAAGTGCAAGGAAAAAGCATTAGTTTTAGACATTCATCACATTCCACCATTGTAAGCTATTCCAAATGCCACTGCACGTCTAATAGGATCTTCCAAATGCTGAGATGATGATTTCGGTCTCATTCTGATTGACCTGCACTACATTAGATTCAGGATTATTATTCTTCCTCTTAAGTTGTTATACAATCAGCACTTGTGGCTCATAATGCCATAGTTTGAAGCATTTTTCCGTGAACTTGATTCTCAAAATTATGTGAAGTTCCTTTCGCCCAAAGGTAACAATTTTGAAAAGCTTCACTCAAGATATTCCTTTTTCAATTTGACTCGGGACAATCCTAGAATCTACCATACTTGTATTAAAGTAATCGGCTAAGAAAAATATCTTTGCCTTAGCGTCATCACTTTTATAATATGCTAACCCCTTTACATTACAATACTGGGATACATCAACTTTTAATAACCAAAAAGATAAATCGGTTTTCAGATTGTTGGTGGTGGTGAATAAGTCGATACACAATTATATATATATGGTTTATTTTTTGAGTTGTGATGTATTTTGTGAGTCTGTGTGTATTTTGTGATTTTATTACACTTTCATTTGGGTGTTTTATACACTGTTGTGCAAATATTGTTAACCTGTTGGTCGTATCTGAATTTGACCACACCACCGCACGGTAAAGACCCCGCCGCATATGAGCGTGCTTATATAATATATATATATATACTATATATATATAGTTTATATATATATATATATATATATAGAGAGAGAGAGGAGAGAGAGATTTAGAGAGAGAGAGAGAGAGCGCTCACATGTGGCCATGTTGTTACGGTGGTGGTCATATGGTCATTATAGACCATTAAGATTAGATGTATCTAATTGATTCATATTAATCAAGATTTTTTCCAGTATATTTCGCGCACATTCTCATATTCCAGGAGAACTGTTAAGGGTAAACTTGTATAAAACATCTTGAATAGGGGAAAATCACATTGGTTGGTGTGTTTTATTTACACTATTGGTGCATGTTGTAACACTGTTTGGTGTATTCCTGGAACCGACCGCTATAACTGGCCATTGTAATTACCATAACACGGGAATTCCACCCATTGTGTGTTTCACTGGTGGTGTTGTTTTATACACTATTGGTGTATGTTGTCAACATTGTTGGTGTATTCTGGAACCCGCTATAAATGGTACCACTGTAAATTACATAACACCCCCACTTTACTAAAACGGCGCGAAAATTTCTCAGAATTACCACTGCCTTTTAGATTAAACTTGATTCAACGACGCCTAGATACGATCCACACGACACACTTAATGACGATGACCACATATAAGCGTTTCTATATAGTATATATATATATAATAAGCAAAAATCTAGCTTTTTCCTCCAAAAAGTATAAATGGACTTTGGCAAAAAGGGCTGCCAGCAAATATATACAGGTTTGGCCCATAAATTTTTTTAAAATTTCATTATAATTAGCTCAACATTTGTTATATTATATTAATATTATATATATATAATATATTATATATT
Source organism: Ipomoea purpurea (assembly GCA_009835305.1). Lineage (NCBI taxonomy): Eukaryota > Viridiplantae > Streptophyta > Magnoliopsida > Solanales > Convolvulaceae > Ipomoea > Ipomoea purpurea. Next base: position 16,937 of record VALG01006967.1, read on the forward strand.
ATTATATATATAAATATATATACTAACTTTAATAGTTTGTAATTGATTATTTAATAATTATAAAGAAAAAGTTAGGTAAAATAAAATCAAGTAGGGAAAAAAAATTTCCGCCTAAGTGTGAATGCATATTAATAGATTTGTAAGATCTTTATTTATTTTTTTGTTTGTAAACCACGAGGTGGTCCGGGTCTTTCTTTGTCTGTTTAACTTTGTAAGAACATTATTGCAAATGAGATTTAGGAATATGAATGCATTTTTTGTCATATTTAATGTCTTAACATTTAAATATTACAATGTATAACTATATTTACATTTTTAATAAAATAAATTTTGCTTTGTATAATAACATTACAACAATACTTATAAATTTTTGTTTGTGCATCGCACAGGACAAATACTAGTATATATACAGAATAATATTCATATGTGGTCATGTTGTTAGGTGTGGTCGTGTGACAAAATTTCAGAATACACCAACAGAGTTAACAACATGCACCAAACAGTGTAAGGAAAACACACCATAATGAAATGCAAAAAAATACCAAAAATACACAACAGACCCAAAAAATATCCATATAACTCACCAACCCCAATGGTGTTATTTCCGACACACTGTATGAGTTTCTGATCACAAACCTAATGGTGTGTTGTTGGTGGAAGTATACTCTACTACAGAATTCACATACAACGTCGGGTCTTTAACGTCGGCTATATAAATAGCCGATGTTAAAAACATTTTAATTTTTTTTATAATTAAGTTTATAACGTCGACTATTTAGTAATAGCCGACGTTATAAATAAAACATAAAAATATAAAAGAAATACGTAACCTACGACGTCGGCTATATTAATAGCCGACGTTGTAGGTTGTTTATTATTATTTTTTTAAAAAATTATTTATATATAACGTCGGGCTAAATCCCTTTTTAGTCGACGTTATAAAGAAAAACATAAAAAAAAAGAAATAAATATAATACGACGTCGGCTGTCTATCTAGCCAACGTCGTATCCTTTTAAATTTTTTTTATTTAATTTTTTTTCTTTATAACGTCGGCTACCGAAAGTAGCCGACGTTATAAACGTTATAAATAAAGCCAAGACGTTGACAGGCGACCCGATCTCAGCTCAGACCACCGCATCCTCCGATCCATCTCCTCCCCACTCATCCATCTCCTCCATCTCTTCTTCCCCGATCTCAGACCACCGCTGCCGACGCCGCTGCAACCGCCGACGTCGTCCCCGACGCACAGTCCTTTCCCGCCGACATCGTCCCCGCGCCGCCGCTGCAACTTCATTCCTTCACCGCCGCTGCAACTTCAACCCTCCGCCACCACTTCACCCTCTCTTCCCCGCAGCCGCACCGTCTCAGACCGACCCGCTTCCCTCCGCCACTACGCCATCGTGACGGAGCAATCGACGGCTGCGGTACGTTATATTATATATATATATATTTATATATATATATATATATATATATATATATATATTATATATATATAATTAAATTAATTTCAAATTTTATTAAATTGATTTGCAATAGGGTTTGTTGTATATATTTGTAAGTTTATTGTTTAATTTCGAATTTTAGTCAATTTATTTGCATTTTAGGGTTTATTTGTATTATATTTAATTTTTATTGATTAATTTCGAATTTTAATCAATTTATTTGCATTTTAGAGTTTATTTGTATATATTTGTAATTATTATTGATTAATTTCGATTTTTAGTCCATTTATTTGCATTTAGGGTTTATTTGTATATATTTATAATTATTATTGATTAATTTCAAATTTTAGTCAATTTGTTTGCATTTTCGATTTTTTAAAATTGACATATTATAACCTTATTTGTGGTCGAAATTCATGTTGGCCCTACCTTTTCTTATATACTTTGTTGCTATTTCCACTCCATTCACTATATTCTATACCAAAATTATTAGTTAAGTCACACTAATGACATATGACTAGAAGACTTCTCACTTTTGTGGAGTGTATACTTTATACCAATTGGTTTAAGTCTTAGGAGTTTAATTTTTATTCATTTTTTAAAATTCCAATTTGGTAAATAAAGCAATGGTTAAGACATCACACACAAGAGAAAAAAGTGGATGTTTTTTTTTTTTTTTTTTTTTTTTTTTTTTTTTTTCTTTCTTATAGTTGGACAAAATAGGAAAATTTAAAAGCCGTTACATCATTTCTATGTTTTTAATTTTCTGTTTTTTAATTTTCATTCTCCATTTTATAAATTTTTGTTCTTTAATTTTCTTATTTTATTTTACAAATTTATTTGCATTTTTAGATTTATTTTATATTTTGTAATTATTATTGATTAATTTTGAATTTTAGTCAATTTATTTGCATTTTAGGGTTTATTGATATATTTTAATTACTAGTCTATTTTCACCACAACAATTATTTTAGATAGAGTTGAATCAATGTTAACAAAAGTTTAATTGGAATTAATTTTATCCTAGATTGACTTGTGATGGATAAAAGTTGGATGAAAGCTTTTCGGTTGAGTACGGAATATGATGCTGGAGTTAGAGAATTTATAGAGTTTGCAAAACGTCATCTTCCAAATAATGATGCAACATTTTGGTGTCCTTGTAAGAAGTGTTAAGAAGTGTTGTAATCTAAAACTATTAAGTGACAATGACATATATGATCATCTAATTTGTGATGGAATTAATAAAAATTATACAAAATGGATATGACACGGTGAAGGAGGAAGAGAGACTAGTACAGCTAACATGTATGTTGACAACGAAGCAAATGAAGATGACGAGTCTGAAGATAGGTTGGACGAAATGTCCGTGATGTTGGAGAAGAGTTCACAAATCGATCAAATGAGTTAGATGAATTATTAATGATTCAAAACAGCCTTTATTGCCCGGGTGTAGTAAATATTCGCTATTTGCTGTTTTGAAATTATTCAACTTAAAAGCTGGGAATGGATGGAGCGACAAGATGGTATATACTTACGTAACTATTGGTGTATTATGAAATCGCCACATGACACACGGGAAGGGGCCAACCTGAGTGCGATATATATATATATATATATAATATATATATATACTATATAATATATATATATATATATATATATATATTATATAAAATATAATATAAATATATCCATCGTGATAAAATATGGAATTTAATGTGAAAAATAAATCCTAATCCAATGGTGAATCCATAATAAAAAATAATACTACAAAAAATATAGAAACAGGAAAATCAAGAAAGAGTTTATTAGCTTATTTAAAATTCGAGTTCTAACTTATTGAAATCGGTAATCATTTGACCCTTCTTTTGAATGCCGTGAATGTTAATTTGGTATATCTATAACCCTATCTCACTTTATTTTTATGTATGTTTTTGTTTTTCTTTTAAATCTTAAGTTATTTAGTAACTTAAGAAATTAAGTTGCTATAGTATAATGCTTAGCATATTTAGTTTTTTAGTCCAACTTATCTCGTAAAAAAGGATGTATATTATCCTCACATCCTGGGGTCTGATTCGTATGATCCTTTATTATCAAAATATTAATATAATGGATTATCAACAGGTGGTTGTCCATTTGTATGCACAATAATGTTGCATTGGAAATTTAATATATGTATTAAAATATATAACATAATTAATATATATAAGATACATAAGTAATATGTACGTATTAGAAAATTCCTAAATATTATGAATACAATTTTTTTTTTAAGCGAACGAGCAGATTTTATTGCAGGCGAATTGCCCGAAGGGCGGCAAAACCACAAAGATAATACAATAGAGCTTGTTTAGCCGTAACAGGCAACGAGCTGGGGGAATAAAAATAGAGGGCAAAGCGAGCGTTAATACCCGCGTCTGCAAGAGCATCAGCCACTCTGTTAGCCTCCCTATAAATATGGCGGATCATAGTGCCCCATGATGTGAGACAAGCTCGAATGAAAAGGAGAGCATCTCTAGTCTCCACGGGAGTTGTAGCGTTGAGGAGGCAACAAGATGAGAAGAGCGAGGGAAGTCCACTCAATTTGAGAAGGCAGCATTACCATAGTTTCGCACCCACTGCAGAGCCAACCGCAAAGCAACAGTTTCAGCCTCAAGAGCAGATGACGCCATCAAGCTAAAACAAAGCCCAGCCACCAAGTGACCATGAGAATCCCTCAAACAGGCACCACCTGCCAAACCGGTGCACGAGAACAAAGCATCAGTGTTGAGTTTTAATCTCCCTTGCGGCGGCACGAGCCATTTACCCAAATTGATGTTCTTTGTGGTGGCACAGCAAAGCTTGCAACTAAACCTGTAGAAAGAAGAACGACATCCGAAGCATTCCGGCTTCGTGGAGGGCAGGCGAGAGAGACTAGCACATATTCCCTGCCGTATTCACCTAATCAGCTCAGAGGAAGATAACCGCAGAACTGTAAACACCCCTAAAATTTAAAACTTTTAAAACTTGTTGATATAAAGGTAATTCTATTATTAAATCCAAAACAGAGCATTCTAAACATAAGTGTTTGGGGTGCTATGCCACATCTGAGCTGGAGAACTCATATGCACAGGCTAAACTATCTAATCAATCCTCAAAACAATGTCTTTACATCATCATGGCATGCAGGCCGATAAGGATCCTAACTATCTAGCCTTCGGGTCCTCTAAGCGCGCTCCGGAGGCTTAACCTCATCGGTGCCTAAGAATAATATCTGTTCAGCGAATAATGTTTGGTAACACATATCTCCAACGCGTTAAAATACAATATAAGGTATATACTATTATAGGTATATATATATATATAAATATATATTATATATATTATATATATAGTATATATAATAGTATATATGCGATACTATATATATAATATATATATATTATAATATAGGAAGAACCATGTGTTGAAGCCGAAGATATATATACTTAGGAGACTCTTAATTTAAAACCCGAGAATAGACTCAACAAGTAAGGCAAGCCATTTATCCAGTTATCAATTGCATATAAAGATACTAGCATACCACCCTAGAGGCACAAGATTATTTCACATCATTCATATCATTAGTTCCTTCAATCACTATATCAACACATAAGCATACTTTGGTTGGTGCGCAGTGAACCAACGCATGGCCCATAACATTAAGGGTCAGCGCATGTAGCGCCTAACACGGCCCCCGAGCACACTGCCTCCGTACCGCATCACGAAGGGGTTGATCGCAACCGATGAACCGCAGCTCATCATAACGTTTGATCGCAACGAAACGTGGATCGCAGCCCAAATATGTGTATTTCTGATCGCAACCAGATTATGAACCGCAGCTCTTTATAACGTTTGATCGCAACCAAACGGTGGACCGCAGCCCTAAGAGATGTTATCTGACCGATCAGCCAGGAATACCAATTAGACAGCCGTTCTCAACCCATCAGGACGCCCAATGATTGTTATCGCAACCAAGGGGGTAATCACACCACATAACACATAGCAAACACATGCAACCCACATTAGCACATTGGGAAGGAGGGAAAAACGTATAAATAAACTATGCGTGGTCAACCACATACTAGGAATATTCCTAAGGGGTTCATACATCTTTCACCTAGGCCAACAGGTTACCAATTCAACAAGTATGCGATATACACAAGACTCTTAATCCTACGAATGGTACCGAAACATCAAACTAGACTCAGGCACGATAAAACGGGGTCCGTTGGGACACCACGGGATGGGGAAACATCAAACGGGGAAAGCCACCATTCCAAACTGGGAAAAACCAGCGGGTGGGTGGGGTACCCGCCGGCTGCCGCCGGACAATGTTCCGGGCAGCGGGTCCCGGCGGGCAGTCGCCTGCCCGCTGCCGGCGACCCTCTTGGACAGTGGTTAGGTGGCGGGTCCCCTACCCCCACCTACCCCCCACTAACTCTTTTGTAATACTTTGGTCCCGGGAACTTTCGTGGAACCCGAAACCATGTCCAGACACAGTTAAACACAAACGAATACACCACGTAATCAAGTAATGGGTTAAATCCAAGAATCACATTAAATACACCCTAACATGACCTCTAAACATTATCAACACCCGAACATGCAAAATCCCACCCAAATATACCAAGAATATCACAATATGAAAACCACGATTTAACCTAGGGCTCTAATCATATTTAAATCCCAAAATCATAACTTCATCTTTAAAATCAAGAACATCAAGATTTATCAAGATCAACACACAATTATCAAGATCTTCTCACAGTCATCAAGATTATCAAGATCAACACATAAGATATCTCATAAACATCAAGCTTATATCACAATCATCATAAAAGCCTTATCAAGACACAAGTGTAGAATTGCATACCAAAGGAGCCATAGAAGAAGATTATAACAAGGAAAATAGGTTTTGTTGAGACATGGGTTAACTCTTAGCCTTAATCAAAATCCTTGTCTACTAAGTTTCTTCTCTAAGATTTTCATCCGATTGATCTCCCTAGGCTTGGTGGTGAGGAATCCCCCGGTAATATTTTCGTGTAATATAACTATGGGTGGTACGGGTTCTAATTGCTTTCTAATCCCCTATTTATAGAATCAGGAATCCTAATCATAATCTGAACAATAAATACCTACTTTCTTTATTCCTAATAGATATATAGGTCTAGCATTCCTAATTAGAATCTAACTAGTAAAAAGTTTGACTTCTCTTTCCTAATAGGCTTGAGACTCTAGTTTAGGCAAGGGTCCATCATCCATGGTAGACCACATTAATTAATTAAAGGGAGTCCTAACCAATTTAAATCCTTTTTAATTATTATTAACGGAATTAATTAAATAATTAATTCGGGATTGAAGGCCGTAACACGGGGTGTTACAAGAACCGTCATGAAGGAATTCATTGTAAGCCACCCAAACAAACCATAACACCATGCATAACGGTTGACCGCAGCGCCTGGAGCAGATAATAACCACCAAACATGGCACGCCGAGCGTATGGAGCTAGCATTCCTGAGAGACAAACCAAAAATTGTCGCCAAAGTGATTCCAAACCCCCCTCACACAGCTGCAGAGCAACAGACAGTGTTTAAAGCTGGCACTCGCACTCGTGTAAAAAGGACATATCGAGGGCAGACAGAAACCAAATTTCTCCACAATTTCCGGGAATGGGAGCAGCCTCCGCAGCAGCCGCCACATGAAGATGCTAAGCTTTTTAGGTATCCCCTTCGTCCAAACACAGTCTGATGACAAGCTGCATCCCGCCCTCGGCCGGAGAGCTTCATAAGCTGAAAAAAACGTGAAGTTGCCATAAGGAGACAGCTTCCACACCAGGCTATCCGGCGCAAGGATAGATTTTTCAACAACAAAATCCTTTGCATGCTACATTCGTCTCAAAGTTAAAGAGGAACCCGATCTGGCCAGCCCATCCGAGTAACGCCCTTGTAAAAAAGCTCTCCAAAGAGAACCTCCTTTCAAGAATTAGAAGTATAGTTTTGCTGAGAACGCCTGTTGTATTGCTGGCTAAGATTAGACCCCCAAGCCTCCCTCACTAGTTGGCAAACAAACCTTTTTCCACACCGCCTAGTGTCGCTGTGGTTTGTTCTCGCTTGTACCCCAGAAGAACCTGGCGAACTTGGACTCTAGCTCCTTCTATATCTGGCGCGGCAAGGTAACATAAGCCATTGTGTAAAGAGGGATCATTGAATGGACATGCTTAATGAGAGTGACCCTTCCCCCGGCGACAAGAGCTTGCGCTGCCAGCTTAAGAGCTTTCTATCCACCGATTCCAAAAGGCTTTGATAGTAGATTATCCTGTTTCGCCCCCAAAACAAGTTCACTCATAAATAACGGAATGGCAGAGAGGAGCACTGCATTCCCAAAATCCGCGACATAGTAGAAGCACACCCACTCATGCAGTGTTTGGAGGTCACAAAAAAACATTTGTTGTAATTAATTCGCTGTCCTGAACCGACTTGGTATTGTGTTAAAACCTCCGCCAAGGCTTTCAAGGAGTTCGAAGAGCCATTGCAAAGGATTGACAATGGTCATCTGCGAATTCCAAGTTTGTGAGCATTGAACAGTGCAAAGCCGACGAATTAGGGGAAGCAATCCAGTAGCCCACTTTCAATCATAAGCGAACGAGATTAGGTGCTTCCGAAGGGGCCAGTATTTGAAAAGTAGGGGGCGATTAGGAGTATCCCCCCTTTTTTAACGGCGCCCTAGGTCGGCTGAAATAACCGCAACTAACCTCATTGATCAGGAACTGACAGTCTTGTACGCTTCCAGGATGTTCATGAACTCAAGGTGAATGAACGTTGGTGCCCGGAAAGCCATAACTTAGGTTGAGCTGCAGCCCGAAGGAAGGGCCCGAAGAGACTCTGTCAAACGCCGTCATCACATCAAGCTTAATCTACAACGGCTTTGCATCCGAGACCACCGCCTTATTCCAAATACTGCAGCAATCCGAAGGCAAGCACGGACATTATCCTGGAGTTTCGACCATCTACAAACCCAACTGCCCTCATTTGATATTAGCCTAGGTCAAGATAGGCACTTAGACGGGTTGGCCCAGAATTCTGGTGAAAATTTTGCTAATAAATGTGCGAGGCATATTGGCCTAAAAATCGGATGGAAGGTATCGGGATTGGCCATATCTTGGGAATCAAGACTATTTTTAGCACTAGATACTTCCGGCGGGAGGGGACCGGTACACCTGGGTGTAGAAACTCCAAAGCTGCCCAAATAGATGTCCTCTTTTGTAATAAATCCCAACAATGCCCTGCAAAAAAGCCCAGAGAGAGTGGGAAAGTGGTCAGATTGAGGCTCTTTTGTAGGGAGTGTCGAACACTATTCTAAGGTATACAGGGCCCCCAATTTGGATGCCAGATCAAGCAAAGATTTGTTCGGCTTGATTAAGGTTAGAGAAGTCTGCAACGCTTACCTAGTCAGGAACTAAGCCTACCTATGAATTCAGTTTGATACTTGGCAATCACATTTAAAATCTCCACCCAAGAGGAGAGGCGTGTTGTCCTCAAGATTCCCAGCTAACTGAGCCCATAGGATTGAGACCTCTCCGCTCTAGTGGTGTTTCGCAGAAACAGCTATATAACCAAAGGTAAAATGCAAAGGTACATAACGAACAGTGCAACACAGCACAAGGCGGGATATCAACTATGGTGGAGATTAACACTAATTCAGCTTCCGCTACTATGAGGGTTAGGTTTCTGGTAGATTATATTATAGACTATATTTAGATCTAACCTCTATAGTACCTCTATAGTACGCTTATCTCTACTTATGGGATATAATTTGTTCTATGTAACCTCTATAGTACGCTTATTTTCCCTAAAATGGCAGTATGGTTTCAAGAGGCTCCTAAAAAAAAATACCTGCAAGATGGATCTATATATGACAAATGGCCATATATATTACAAAAGCAAAAGGGAGCACTGGACTTGGATCTCTAGCTATTCCATAATTTTTGTTGCAGAAAATTCATGAAATGTCCATATTTTTTCAAGCATATGGACATAAGGCACAACTGCAGTTTAGACATAGACATTATTTAGAGCAAATTAGGACGTACTCCATATAAGTGAAGATGGATGGACAGAAATAAATGTTGATCTGATATGATGTTGTGCAAAATTAAAATAATCTGTTTGTATTTTTGTCAAGAATTATCCTGGGAGACAAAGGGAAACAAGTAACTGTACAATAAAACTCTGATCTGATCTGATCTGATCTTTTCTACAAAAATTTGTCTGCACTAATTAATCTAAGCTATTTGTAGTCTCTCAATTAAGATGTACTGGAGCTAGAGATGATGTGAAGAAAGGTATCCTCCAAGCAAGGTATTGTGAGTCCACCCATTGGATGATCAAATCCAAATTCGTCCTCAGCTTGGCACAGCAAGTCTTGGAAAGAAGGGTCCTTCAAGTAGGAAACTGGAATGACAAAACGCTTCTTCTCGCTCTCACCAACATAAACTGCAAAGTGCCCCTTAGGAACCTCACTTTCTCTGTTTGTTCTTGAAGAAGACCTTCTGAGGCCCTGCTTAGCACGGAGAATGCGAGTCATACTAATCGCCATTATATTCTGGGATGTTTAATTTCGATCTTCTTTAAGCAGAGAACCAGATGCTATAGAAACAATTTTAGAATGCAGAAACCAAGGTAGGAAATATTTGAGTGGGGTGAATACCAATTCAATTCTATATGTGTTTATATAGATCGTTTGGGAGGTGGATTGAGTGGCTAAGAGAAATAATTTAGATGGGTGGGCAGCCAGCTAGAAAGATAAGAAACATTACCACACATTTTTTCATCATGAAATTATACATACAACTTTGTTGATAAAGACCTGCCTTTGAACATCATTCCCCACATGCATCAATGAAATTGAACATATAGAGAAAGCTCAACTACTTGTGTCATTCCAAGAAAACTTGCCAAATGAGAGAAGAAATTAAATGGAATTTGGCGATTTGGTAAGCATAACCATGTGGTTCCTCATTTATGTATGGCCACACTCTAGATATATATATATTTGTGGTTGAAGCTAAAAGGCCCATACAACTAACCATGTGGTTCCTCAGTGTCAATCATGTGGTTTTGCCTCCTCAACAGCTTAAAGACTGTCTTAGCCTCCTCATCACTTTAAATAGATCAGATCATTTCCTTATTCATTTCATTCATCAAACACTGAAATTCATTCTACCCAATTTCCAAATCTTATTCTCTTCCCATCTCTATTTTCTAAGTTAATATATATCATCATGATCAGTTCAAAGAGGCTCATTAAGCTGGCCAGAAGATGGCAGAAATTTGCTGCCATCCGAAGAAAGAGGATTTCATTTCCAAGTCTATATGATGATTCAGATAGCTGCACTACTTCTTCGTCTGCAGTTTACAAGGGTCATTTCACTATCTACACTGCTGATCAGAAGCGGTTTGTTGTCCCTCTATCATATCTCGAGAATGATATCATTAGGCAACTATTAAGTATGTCTGAAGAAGAATTTGGACTTCCAAGCGATGGGCCAATTACACTACCATGTGATGCAGTCTTCATGGACTACATCATTTCACTTCTTAGCCGAGGTTTATCTAGAGAACTTGAGAATGCACTGCTCGTTTCAGTTACTTCTCATCGCTGTTCATCAGCTCCGTTACTCCGAAATCAGGAATTGCTACTTTGCTCATATTAATCTCAATAAATTTTGTAATATTAGTTGTAGTTCAATACATGATGTGAAATGTACATATATAAATCCAATACACCAATACTTGATATCCAATTCTTATTACAAAATTCAATTATATTCACTGCTATAATATTCTTCTTAAATCTTAATCTTCAGTTTGCTGCAATAATACAATAATAATAATTCATATGAATGTTGATCATCAAACACTGCAATTCAGTCTTCCCAACATCTAATGATTCTACAGAACCTCATCAGTTGGCCAAGAGTAGCCAGAGCGTACGGAGTGGGTCAAGTGGCAAAAACAATTCCGTTGCCGGGAATTGAACCCGGTCTCTGGGTGAGAGCCGAGTATCCTAACCAACTAGACTACAACGGATTTGTCAATATACTCTGACCAACTCTTTGCTGATCCTTGTTTCCCGTTTCCTTGACCCAAAGCAAATTTCCTTACATATATTTACAATTGATCTGAATCACCATTTAGTATCAACTAGTATTTTACCCGTGCGATGCACGGTATGAAAATATAAACATAAATGTTAACGTTTCATTTAAATAGTTATTTTGGCTTTAAAATTAATCAAATAATAAATAGAAAAAAAAACTATATTACAAATTATTAAAAACTTCTTTGTAAACATATTAGTGGTTGACTTACATCATTTTTCTAAATTACTAAAATTAAAACTTTTAAACCATTTGAATAGCTAACTCTTGAAGCAAGACCATATAATTGACTATGATGCATAAACACTTGTTTCTTTGGTAACAAACCTCACATGTGATAATATTTGAATAAATTTTATTATGATTAATATTTTTGGTAATTTTTTATTGATTAGTCATTTTTTTTCATTTCTCTAATTTGTTTTCTAAAGTTGATATTAAGTTTTAAATTAGTATTATATTTGGGATTATAGACTATAATGAATGATATAGCATACTTGTATGTATATAATCTTGTTTTTAAAAAAAAAAAAAAAAAAATTCTTTGAGTAATTAATTAGGCTTTACCGTGGTTTCTGGCATATTTTTTATTTTTAAAAGTTTTTCAGAATCAGGATAAGCAAAATGCTAAAATGTGCATTTTCATGAACTACAACTCTTTAAATTTGTTATATATATTGTATCATTGAGTATAAAAACATAGTAAGCGAAATAAACAACAATCGTCATATGAATGTACTATTACATAATTGTTGGGATTTATAGACCTATAATGAATGATATAGCATACTTTGTTGCTATATAATCTTGTGGGATTTGCATAGTCATTGGGAATCAATGACTATTTTAGTGCTAGATAATTGCACGAGGGACCCCCCGTAACGCTGCCGATAGAAAATCTGTTTGGTCGGGTCTTTACTTTCGTCTTGATCAGCCTATCATTCCTCAATCATAACTCTTTTCGTTGTGTTTGTCTAACTTAAACGATTACATATGAGTTATGGCAACTTCGTTTAGGACGAAAGTGGCGACCGAAAAAAGCTTAAGAATTAGGGTCTACTTTCTACATTACATTGGTATCATCAAAATATTAATACAAGGTTCCTAAACAAAATCCTTAGCTGCCATATAGATGTCCCCTTGTAATAAATCTCAACAATGCCTGCAAAAAGCCCAGAGAAGCCGTCGGGGCCAGCAGCACAATCAGGCTTTAATTTCCACACCGCTTCCTTGACTTCATATCGGGAAATAGGCCTCGTTAGCGCATTAGATCAGTCATTTCTAAGCACTGAGGAAGGCACTGGAGAAGAGGTTCCATTTCGGAGGAGTCTTTGCCGTGAAAGAGCCTGGAGTAAAATGAAACAGCTTCCTCTTGAATAGTCGTTTGAGAAGAAAGGTTGGCTCTAGTATCATCCTTGATTGAGCAAATTTTTTGTCTCCTATGCCTGTCTTTTACCCAAAGCATGAAAATACTGGGTGTTGCATCCCATTCTTTAATCCATTTTACTCTTGCTTTTTGTCCTCCAGAAAATATCTCCCACTTGAGTGCCAAGAGAAGATCAACTCGTAGCTTGTGTAGCACTTCACGAGTCTCCAGTGAAGGACAATCATCAAAAGAACTTTCCGCCTCCTTCACCACTGGTTTCTGTATCCTGAACCCGGTCAAAAACATTTCCAAAAATGTCTTTTATTCCATGTCCGGAGGCCGCTTAAGACACTTGATTTTGAATGCCAACGCATGCATACCTCCCCCCCCCCCTTCACACTCTGCCGGCAGAGCCAACTTGTAGGTATCCCTTCATCCAAACACAGTCTGATGACAAGCTGCATCCCGCCCTCGGCTGGAGGGCTTCATAAGCTGAAAAAACGTGAAGTTGCCATAAGGAGACAGCTTCCACAACAAGCTATCCGTCGCAAGGATAGAGTTTTCATCAACAAAATCCTTTGCCTGCTGCATTCTTCTCAAAGTTAAAGAGGAACCCGATCTGGACAGCCCATCCGAGTAACGCTCTTGTAAAAAAATGCTCCAAAGCGAGCCTCCTTTCAAGAATTTGAAGTATAGTTTTGCGTAGAACGCCTGTTGTATTGCTGGCAAAGATCAGACCCCCAAGTCTTCGTCACCAGTTGGAAAACAAACCTTTTTCCACACCGCCAGTGTCGCTTCGATTTGCTCTAGCTTTGTATCCCAGAGAACCTGGCAAACTTGGACTCTAGCTCCTCTATATCTGGGCCCGGCATGGTAACAGAAGCCATTGTGTAAAAGGGATCATTGAATGGACATGCTTAATGACAGTGACCCTTCCCCCAACGACAAGAGCTTGCGCTACCAGCTTAAGAGCTTTCTATCCACCGATTCCAGAAGGATTTGATAGTAGATTATCCTGTTTCGCCCCCAAAACAAGTTCACTCCTAAATAACGAATGGCTGAGAGTAGCACTGCATTCCCAAAATCTGCGACATAGTAGAAGCACGCCACTCATGCAGTGTTTGGCGGTTGTTGAGATGAATTCATTCATTGTATTTTCTATGCTTTTATTATTTGCTTTTATTGTATGACTGTTAGTATCCCAAGGGTTTATTGTATGACTGTTAGGGTCTTTTAGGCTACCTCTCACTGCCTATATATTGTGGTCAGTTTTTTTGGTAAATACAAGATATATAAACAATTTCCTTCTTTAAACTTCTTCTACATGGTATCAGAGCCACCTCTCTGGCCTGATTTTCCTTTTCGCATGAACAGTAGCTCATGAACAGTACCTTTACTGTTCATCCGGTACT
>VALG01006968.1:0-10581 GCA_009835305.1 Ipomoea purpurea
TAATCTACGAACTCTAGCTTTAAACCGGGAAATGACTCGACCAGATAAAGCCAGACAGCAACAGTTACGTCGCAACTTAGCAGTTCGCATCCCCTTATATGATTTCAATTGAATTTTTCCACTTTTGAATGCGATTGTTGTTATTTTTCGCATTCCTTTTGATTTTTATTTTGATCACCTTGTTTAATGCACTATCATACATTTTTCCTGCTAAACTAGATGGCACTCAACGAGCAATTGTATACATCATTTAGCACATTGAAATTTGACAAAAATAAAAGGGATTCCAGATATCATTGTTGCCTCAACACCATAAAATCTCCAGTCAATTCATCGTAATAGGTAGGGTCCTGCAGAATTTAACTTCAACTTCTCTTTAAAATGATATTTCGATATGAACTCATGATCAATATCCCCTTGTATAGGGTGGTGTGTCGCAACAGGTTGCCGCCGCAATCTCGTAGTTGTCCTTTTACAATATATAACATTTGAAGGGTAAGCAGCTTATTATATTGGAAGTCCTACTCTGACACGGCCCCAAATCCCCAGACCGGCACTTTAAATCACAAAAGCATTGGGGCTCGGACCAGGAAAATCGTGGCATCGTTGGACTGAGGAGCACGCTGCCCTTGAAGCCGAAAACCTTCAGAGTTTCGCTAAATCTATTCCCGTCACTCACATATATGAATACGAAGATACATCGTATCAACCGTTATTTCGCTTTGGCTCCCAATGAACCGCCATGCTCATAAGCTGTCTGTTATCTGAACGTAGATAGTTTAGTCACACGGCAAACGGTCTCTATCTTGACTAGATTGCCAGCTAATCCGTCACCTGATATCTTGTCGCCAGGCGTACATCTATACCGTCCCGTCCCAGACGATACTCGCTATATTCTTCCTGTCACTTATTGGGAAGTGTTGCGCAAAATTCGGGTACCCACCCTGACTATAATATATCATACTTAGTCCTTGCCCGTTTGTCTCTTCCAGCACAGATATGCCCTCAAGCCGGATCATCCTTTGGCGCCCTAATGATTCCGTACCCCCAGAACCGTCAGAACCAAGGATCGAAATTTCTCTGTAGTTACCCGTTTGTATCTCGGGAAAAGAGAGCCGGATCGGTGACCCCGCGCCCATGCAGTTTTGTTGTCCTTCTTCCCAACCATATATAGGAACAAAACCCGCGGTGGTAAACAGAGATTAGAGATAATCCTCTGGCCGCAGGCGCCTCGCCATATCAATCGGCCCCTTGTCAGATTCTTTGTCACCTCCGCTTTGCCAAGAGAGAGCAATGAACACAAGCGAGTCACCGTCTTACGGTTTTCGCAGGTTCGCAATGTCGGCGCACGGTAAACACACGTAACACAGTAGCAAGCATGCAACCCACATTAAGTACGGCTCTCGGCCCGAAAGAGGAATACGACCCGTAAAATGATCAGATAGGCTTAAGGAACTATCCTCTATCCGTAGAATTACTCAAAAACATCACCTCAAACTAACAAGTGCACTTTCCCCTCCTTCTACACCAGAGGATTACGCAATTCCCTTACTCCTGCAGCTCATTCTGTCCTATACTCAATAACCTCCTGTTATGGGTCCAACTGGGGTTCGATGGGCTGAATTCGGAACACAACAGAAAGCCTGGTCTTCATTGCAGTAGCACATTCGCCTCCCCTGAAATTAAAAGACATTACTTATTAACTTTGTTTTGGGTACAATCCTCACAATACGCGGTGCTGAGAGAGACCCGATGAATACCTTGACGTCGAAAATTAGGGATTACTCAATATAGCCTAGAGACAGTGTATGTTGTGCGACTCTCGGGATACAAACGCGGAAGACCAGCGCGAGTCTGTCTCTCTTGGGGGTCCCAATCGCTCTATATCGGGAACAACTCTTTACAGTCTGGAAAATATAATAGCAAGTAACGTTGGTTATAAGCACCACCGGGGTCCCTGGGGGGTGGTGGGAATCTCGTTCTAGCTGGAGTAGTTCTCCCGTGAGCAGAGTTGGAGAGCGCCATCCAGAACACAGCAGAAACGGAATGCCCCGTGTCCAAGAGGAGATAAAAAGAACTTCGGGGTTAGTGGTGGTTTCCGCGCGTGATATAGATGATGGGGAAGTGGGCAGCTGCACCAGTGTAAAGTGGGTGCGTTCCTTGCCGTCGGTCTGACGTCGGATGCCAAAGTGAAAATGCACCGGAATACGGCTAGTTAATATAGTACATCTTTTCAGGACCTTCCCTCATTACGGAGACCAAGTGGGGCACCTGAGATCACCGCAGTAGAGACATCCTCGGCTTCCTATCAACGTGACATCACGCCACACACGTTTGCTTTGCCCCTTACCAATTTACACTCATTTCTCTACTCGTCCCGGAAGAATACAGATTTGTGGGGATTGCACTTGAGAAATCCACAAAATTAAAATCGCACAAGCACAAAGAAGGCCAAGCAACTGACAACTAAAGGCTTTTGCCTTTCTGGAAATGATATATCCAACCATGCTTAGACACTTTTCAACGTATTAACGGCACACGTAGACAATTAAACGGATCAAATACGAGAAACGAACGACACTTATCCTATCATGCTTTTCTAAACATAATCAACCCAAACATGCGATTTCCCACCCGATAATCCAAGAATAATATCATACGGTACAACCTAGGGTTCTAATCACTTTTATGTTAACAAGAATACGATTCGTCTTCTAATTGCAAGATTCGGTAAGAAACACATAATCATCAAGGATACAATCAATCATCAAGAACATCATATCCACATAATCATCAAGAATAAATTAATCATCAAGAACATCATAATTATCAAGAAACTCCCAAATATCAAGATTATCAAGATTCCCCATGGAATCATCAATTCAACATCAATCAATAATCAAATGCCATTCAATAATATGGGGGGAAACCCTAAGGGGAATCATAACTATGAAAATAGGTTTTGTTGAGACATGGGTTACCTCTTAGCCTTAATTAATTCCTTGGCTATGAAGGATCTTTCTTTAAGCTTTCTTGATTTCTTGATTTCTCCTAGGGGAATTCTTGAGCTCTTTGGGTGGTGAGAGATTATTGTGGTGGGGATTCTAAATGCCTTCTTAAGTTCCCTATTTATGGCCTATGGGGTTTAATTCTCTAGGATTAGGTATTGGGCTTTAGGGAATGGGTCCACGGGCCATGGTGGGCTTATACTATTAATCATTGTGATTTATTCTATTCTCCTGGTTAGATGCTATTAATTAAATTGGATTTTTTAGGGCTCCGTACCGCCGGTGTTATCACTCTCCCCCTTAACAGGAAGCTTCGTCCCGCAAGCTTGGCCTTGGTGAACAGGTTTTCTCTTTGCTACTGTGTGAAGAGCATCGTCGAGGATAACCCGTTCTTATCGAGTCCTTTAAGTTCCCATGCCGCTTCTTCTGTACCGCTGATTGGTCCAAAGGCTTCACCATTTCTATTGGGCGGCTCGGTTCAAGGGTGTTCTTGTCTTTGGCTGTCCCACGGATTCTCACTGGGTTTACTCTTCGTAGATCAAGTGATTCGTCGAGGTCTACCAACCTCCGGTTGGCAGTACGCTGGCTGGGGCTCAGTGTATGTTATTCTTTAGTTGGCACGTAACACGTTGTGTTACTTGTTCTAGTTCCGATGGGTAGCGAAGCGGTAGGCCAAGTCCCCGATTCCTTCTATATTTCGTACGGGGCCCGTGCAATCGGGGGCTGAGTTTACCCTTTTCTTCCGAACTCATTTACTCCTCGTGGGGTGAGATCCTTAGCCAAACCTTGTCCCGGAGGTCTGAATTCGCTTGTTTCCTCTTTACGGTCGGCGTAAGACCATCTGGCGGTCTTGGGCGGCTTCATCTTTCCGGATGTGTTTAACCTTGGTTATGGATGTCTTGTAGGTATTGGGCGGGCCACAGTGTTATCGGGTTTGACCATATTTCTTCCCAACACAAGGGGGTTCTACATTTCTGACGTATAGTGACTTCCGTAGGGTGCCAATTGCGATATGCTGCAGCTGGAGCCTGTTGTTTACGAGAATTCCAATGAGGTAATGGCGGTCTCTTCGAACGTTCAGTCTTCTCCACGCGCTTGTTTGGTTTCTCTCGGCATACCGGGCATGTGGTGGGGGGTGAAAGGCTGGATCAGTTTATATAGCGTCCTTAGCGGCGGTTGTAGAGAATTTCCAAGAAATTGCGAGAGAGCTGATCTCGGATCAGGGAAGCAATAGTTTCGGGGCGCGAAACTCACCGTAGGGTGGACGTCACTTTCGAAAAATAGTGCTAGGCGGGCCTTGCCATCCGTCACTCCCACGTTTCCTCATCATGGCAATGAATCGCGTGTCTTGGTCAGCTCCACCTATGAGCCACGACTGATCCTTGCGGTCTTGTTCGCTTGGGGGTAGTCCTCCGCGACGAAGTCATCGGTATGAATCACGTTTCCTGCTGCCTAACGACCCTCCAAAAGGGTTGGTACGAGTCCTTTGGGTTTGCAGGACCGCTTCTCGGCCCCCCTTTTATCTTTGGCAATTCAACACTTGGCCACGAAATCCGATTTTCCTTTTTCATATTCGCCACCAAAATGATTTCTTAACGTCTTGGTATAATTGTCAACCGCCTGGGTGAACTGAGGTAGGGGAATTTGTGCCTCCCTCAAGATTTGCTGTTTCAAGTGGGGTGCGTTGTGGGTACACACCACCTCCCTTTGTAACGGAGGCCTGCCGTCTGGGTGTGCTTCGAAGGGCCCTCTTTTCCTTGGGTTAGATCGTGGCGACATTTTATCTGTTCGGGTCCCTGTTGATTGTCCCGATTTAATTTCTCGAAAAGAGTGGGCACGGTGTATGTGTTAAGTAGAAGAATTGTAGGTAGATTTGATACCTGTTTAGCTAAGTTGCTCTAGAGAAGAAGATTTAATTAGTCCAGAAGATGGTAAAGGACATATATTGAAAAGGTATACAATTTATTAGATACAGGGGGTAACGAGATAGGTGACCCGGAGGTTGTTTGACAGAAGGTAAATCTGGACACGTTTATTTCAGGACTATAAGGGCCGACTGGTTACACCATCTCAGAAATTGGCAAAATTAATAGCTATCGTGGATGTTTGGATGTCTTATATTAAGTGTAGAGCCGCTTTATGAGCGCTGTCGATACCCCGCGTCCGTTGTTCTCTCGCTTAGTGGGTCCGCTTAAATAGTGTAGAAGTGCAGCAGCAGTGTATGGCTATTAATACATTATACTTTAGGTGGCCGCGTCACATGTGTGTATATGAGATCTTCGTCTTCGTACCACCATAATATACAACCCCACTTAGTTATCCTCCTATTGATTTATCTAGTGAATAGCGTATATCCTCGGTTTCCACCCAGGTTTCGTATGGTCAGATGGATTGGGTTATATATATATTTCTCTTCGTAGAGATCTGTCTAGAGTTTGCCGTGGGTAGCGCGTTGCATACGCTTATATACGCCTTGTTAAGTTTTGCTTTTCTGTCATTTAGTTCGCATCCTAACCTTTTGCTATGGTGGAATGCTGTCGCTGCCTAAGCCTAATTGAGCATCTTCGAATCCTTAAACTCGTTCCGGAAAGGGTTATGGGTGATTAGTACCGGTGCGGGTGTTGCTGTTATCTTTTAATTTATCATGAAGGCGATCTTCAGCCACGTTGGTCCTACACGAGAAAGAGGTGGTTTGCTCTTCTCATCTTTCGATTGTATTACATGAGAGTGTTGACTAATCTTGGATAGATAGATACGACATACATAGATACAGACATACATACAGGGAGAGCATTACGTGAGGAGACTTGCAAGAGTGGCGATATCGGTTCGTGGTCCATTCCTTAACGAGCGTGAACCTTTAGCGGGGCGTTCATCATCACTAATCCCTTCTTCGTTAGCTAAATTCTATCTAGATACGTTTGGCATTAAAAAAGAAAAGGCTTACGACTAGTACTATTTGCCGAAGAAATATTGCTCCATCATTTGGGAGAAATTGAATCATGCGTTAAATAACAAAGTTGGTATATATCGATAGATGTGAGACAGTTCGAAAAATATTGGCAATGTTAAATAGTCGGTATTGGATTCTCTTTGTGTATCTTTTTTGCATTTAGTTTCTGCTTAGAGTGTATACGTGCAAATAGAAACTCATTAGATATGACAGAAGTCATCCAGGTGGTCGAATATCCTCGAATCCATGAAGTGTTCCATGATTGATTGGTCGTTTGAGTACTGCGTATGGTTAGCGATAAAAGGCAATTAGAGCGAGATATAAAGCTGTTAGTGGAACAGATATAACAAAAAGTGTATCCAAAAGGTATAGGAACCAGATGTATGTATTCATATAAATGTCCGGAATTTGACCAATTTGGATTTGGCTGAATACCCGATCTTGATGTTAACATACAAACACCATACAGTATTTTTAACAAATAGCGAATAATTAACGTGACCAACTTACCGTTTGTAGAGTTGGATCAATAAGTAAAATATCTAGAGAGAAAAGAGCACTAACCAAACTTAAATCATATCTACCATATAATTTTAGGTAACTATGTTGTAGAGAATTATTCCCTACTGTGTTTATTCGATAATCACTATGCTGATGATCGTAATCGTATTTTTCTTAACTCAATTATGAGTAGAACCGTAATCAGATGACTTCCTCCTAAT
Source organism: Ipomoea purpurea (assembly GCA_009835305.1). Classification (NCBI taxonomy): domain Eukaryota; kingdom Viridiplantae; phylum Streptophyta; class Magnoliopsida; order Solanales; family Convolvulaceae; genus Ipomoea; species Ipomoea purpurea. The sequence goes on from VALG01006968.1 coordinate 6,684, forward strand.
AGTGGATGAGGTCCTGATCAGAACATGCTAACTAATACACTTAGTCTATATATTTATTTTTGTGCTGTATCTCTGTTAGTTTCATTCAAATATATCCTATTGTGTTGTCTGACAATGTAATGTGTAGGTTTAGTTAAGAGTCAGTGTGTAGTGGCCGGATGTCTTAGTATAGAGGTTCTATGGTTGGAACTTGCGAACTTGTCTCTCCTGAAGGCTGGGTCCGAGGATTGAGCTCCGGGAATTTCGTCTCGAGAACGGTCGGATGCAGAAACATCATTACCTACAGTGTTGGATGTATGGCAGATTAGCTGTAGCGATATTCTTGTCTTCGTTAGTGTCTTCAGGTCTTCACTGGCCGGAGCAATTAGAACTCAGACCTAATAAGTGATAAAGATTTATACACTCAAACCAAACAAAAGGCAAGAAAAGGTATTCCTATCAAATATTCAAGTCTTCTCTACAAAAATTTTCTGCAAAAGACTCCAATTGAAATGTGAAAAAAAAAATAAAAAAATAGAAAGCAGTAATAAAATTCTACAGGTTCTTTCAGTAGTTGCCAGCACCTCCGAGCTGCAAGCGAAGACCAGAAGAAGCCTCAAATTAAAACCCAGCAAATCTGCAGACAACACAAGAAACAACAAGAAGAATCAATCCATTAGGCATGCCATTCTACAAGATACGGCTTGTTTGGCAACATCCAGTTTAGGCGATTACAGATTGTATTAGCGGTGATGAATGTCTGACTGAGCATAAGAATGCTCGTTTATCGCTGGCCCCAGAATACTTCTTTAACTTTCATCATGTTCAGCTTGATCCCTGGTCCTGACGGGTACTTGGTAAGACACCCTCTTACCGTTTGGTCCCGTCAGGCACTCTTGCTCCCGCACCGGATTTGTGCTTGGAACTCCTAAGCCAGTCTGCCCAGATTACTTGCTCCCATTAACTGAATGATCAGGTTTACTTGGGAAATTCCACTCCTTTATTGGTGATCATTACATGCCTCATACATGCGATCACATTTTTATGATCTCGCCTGAGGCCACCTTGACTTGGAGTCGGACCTTGGTGCTGGCGTTAAGGCCGAGCTGGGCGGCGAACCTCGGTTGCTATAAACGAGTTGGGTAGCCCGAGTCAAATAGTAATGGTGCTGGAGTGGCGTGTACTAAGAAGGTGCCGAAGACTATGTTGCTATCTCCGACCCTGGCCTTGCTTAAGGTGAGGATCTTTCCCCTAGTTAGTCGACGCGATAGTTTGGTCAAGTGGGGCGATTTTGGGGTTCTTAGGTTCTTTGGCGAGAACCGCATGACTTCTCTCGGGTTTCCTTTTACACCTAGCTGCGTCGTGGAGGCGGGCTCGCTACCTGTTGTAGCTGAATGCCTTGGCATAGGCTTCTCCGAGGGTCTTCGGCTCTTGGGTAGCCAAGGCCCTCTGGTGTTCGGGCTTAAGGCTTGTTAGGAATTTCTGACTTTGATCCCCTTCGGTGGGTACTAAGTTCGGGGGTGAGGCGAGGCCAGTCGCGAGAATTGTTGGTAGTATTATGAGACCGGGGCGTTCCCTGTCTTCAGATTGAGAAATTCCTGCCATGCGGCTTTCAGGTTGATCGGGGTACGAACTGTTCTCGTACCGCGTTTTAGGCCTTCCTAGTTGAATCCAGGGTCCTGGTTCGTACGTGGGGTCCCTGGGCCCACCAGCTGTCGGCCTCGCGTCTGAAGTAAAGGAGGCTATCCGGACCCGTGGGTGTTCGGGGCATTGGGTGTCTTGATATCTTGTCGAGTGTCTCAATCCATTCCTCGAGGATGGTGGTCTTCGTTCCCAAGAACGGGGTGGGTGGTTGGTGTTGAGACTTGTGGGGGATTTCCAAGTTCTCGTCTGACGGCGGAGGTTGGGAACATAAACTTAGTGCCTGGGCCACTTTGGGTTCAGGCGCTGTAGGGTTTGAGTCAAGATTTCTTGAGAGGGTGCCTCGTGTTCCTGTCTGTTTCTCTTGGTGCCATCCTGGTGATTAAAGAGTTGGATGTTATTTTGTGTTTCACCTTGATATATAAGTGGAGTAGAGATTTTAGTATTAGAAGGGATGAAGTGAGGGGAGGTTATGTGTAGTTCACAATCTCACCGCGCGTCCTAGGATCCTGAAGCCTATGTTCCTAAATACCTAGAGTTCAAGCCTAATGTCCTAAAGTCCGGTCTTAAGAGTCTTTTCCTAGGGTCAAACTTAGGCTCTGATACCAACTGTAACACCCAGATTTTAAGACTTTTTAAACTTATAATAAAGGAGAATCTTATTAAATCCCAAATATAATACAAGTGTTCGGGGTGCTATGCCACACCTGGGCTAGAGAACCCAGATGCACAGGCTAACTAACTAATATCCTCAAAAGCATAATGTATAACATGGCACGCAGGCCGAAAGGGAAACTATCTATTTCTACACTCCGAGTTCTAGCGCGCTCCAGTGACTTAATCTTCTGTGCCTGAAAGCCAAATATATCTGTTCAGCGAGAGATGCTGGTAACCCACTCCAACGCGTTGAAATACAATACATATAGAATATATATAGATATACGAAAACCATTTTGAGCATGAAGATATATCCTACGAACTCTAGCTTTAAAACCGGGAATGACTCGACAGATAAGCCAGACACAAGCAACAGTTATAACAGCATATGCAGTTCACAAGATAAGGCAATAAGGCAAGGCATAAACAGAATCATAACCAACATAACAATCCCAACATAAATCCCAGTCACATCCAAAGATACTCATAACCACAACTCATCCATATCACAACACATAGCACACTTTGTTGGCGCCACAGGACCAATCGCATGCCCATACATGAGGGTCAGCGCATATAGCTCTGACACGGCCCCGCAGCACCCTGCCCCGTATCGCAACACGGAGGCATGAACCGCAGCTCATAAGAATGTGTAATCTGACTGTAGCCAGGAAACCCATCTGACTACAGCCAGACCGACCGCAGGAATGTCATCTGATTGCAGCCAGGAATTCCCATCTGACTACAACCAGCTTCTGGCCGCAGCCAGGATACCGTCATCCGACTGCAGCCAGGAATTCCCATCTGACTGTAGCCGGCTTCTGAACCGCAGCTCAGGATAACCAATCCGATCGCAACCGAATTGGGCAACACACACACATAACACATAGCAAGCACATGCAACCCACATTACACATTGGGAAGGGGATAACGTATAACAAACCTATGCGTGATCCTCACATACTAAGAATAGTCCTAAGGGGTTCATACTTCTTCCACCTAGGTCAACGGGATACCAATTCAACTAGCATGCAATAATAGACTCATAAACCTACGAACGGTACCCGAAATATCAAACTAGACATAGGCACGACAAACGGGGTCCGTTGGGACACCACGGGGATCGGGGAAACATCAAACGGGGAAGCCGGGGTCCCGAGGGGGTAAATTCCAGCGGGTAGCCGGTGGGTGGGGGGCCACCCGCCGGCTGCCCGCCGGATGTTCCGGGCAGCGGGTCGCCGGCGGGCAGCTGCCCGCCCGCCGGCTGCCCGCTGCCGGAATGTTCCGGCCGTGGGTAGGTGGCGGGTCCCCTACCCCCCACTGACTCTTTTCACACTTTCGCCCGGGAACCGTTGTGGAACCCGAAACCATGCTTAGACACTTTACAACGCAATTAACGACAACACGTAGACAATTAAACGGATCAAATACGAGAAACGAACGACACATAACCTATCATGCTTTTCTAAACATAATCAACACCCAAACATGCGATTTCCCCACCCGATAATCCAAGAATAAACATACGATACAACCTAGGGTTCTAATCACTTTTATATCAACAAGAATACGATTCGTCTTCTAATTGCAAGATTCGGTAAGAACAACACATAATCATCAA
>VALG01006969.1:0-13291 GCA_009835305.1 Ipomoea purpurea
CGCACACTCCTCCGCCACCGGCGGCTCGTCGCGGCGACTCCCAATCCCCTAGCCAGCGCCCATCACTTCATATCCATGAAGTTGAATTCCCGCAACTACCTCTTCTGGAGAACCCAATTGGTTCCGTTTCTCACCGGCCAAGATTTGATCGGATTGTCGACGGTTCGACTCCCCTGCCCGCCGCGACGATCAGCAGCGCGAGTTCCGGCGACACGGGTTCCGGCGGCACGACGTCGGCTTCGACTCCAAACCCGGCCTACAGGGCGTGGCTGCTTCAAGATCAAACTATCTTGTCGCTTTTAATATCTTCGATGTCGGACGAAGTGCTGCATCTCGCGGTCGGCCGGACTACCGCCGCCGCCGTCTGGCAGTCCATCACCGCGCCTTGGGCTCCAATACGCAAGCCGTTGTTTAAGCTTGCTAGGCCAGTTCCAGGCTCTCCGGCAAGGTGGCGCGACTCGGCAGAATATCTTGGCCGTGCAGAACTGTTGGTTGAAGCGTTGGCGCAAGCAGGCCAGCCGTTGTCGATGTCCGAGCAGAACCTCTACGTCCTGCGCGGGCTTCGGCCGGAGTACCGGGCGTATGCTGCGTCGCTAACCGCCCACGCCCCGGTCTCTCTTCCACACCTTGCAGACCATCTCCAGGCCGCAGATTTCATATTGGCGGATGACTACCCGGGAGACGGCGGCAGCAGCAACACGCCAACCGCGCTCTATGCGGGTCGCGGCAATCTGGCCGGAACTCCGGCGGGAACAGTGGCGGAGACGGTGGCCGTCGTGGAGGCCGTGGCAGTGGCCGCAACCATCGGGTGGCGGACGCAATAATCGGGGTGTACCCCGTTGTCAAATTTGCAGGGCTCAAGGACACACGGCGGTTTACTGTTATAAACGGTACACCACGCAACCCCCTGCCCAGGCACACGTTGCGGTTTCCGGAGAATCCCCGGCCACATCCACACCGCCGGCGGACGCATGGTATCCCCGATACAGGTGCCACGGCGCATGCAACTCCAGACGCTGGCATGATGGCCTCGTCTGAAGATTACACCGGCCCGGATACACTCAGAGTTGGAAACGGTACAGGTTTAGTTATCTCCCGAGTGGCCATGCATCAATCCCGTCAAAATCCAAACACTTGTCTCTATCTAATATTTTATATGTCCCGAAATTAACAGTTCCATTATTATCAGTTCAAAAATTCGCTAACGAAAATGGTGTTTTTTTTGAATTTCATAATAGTCATTTTTTTGTGAAGGATTCCACAACTCAGGAGGTGCTTCTTAAAGGCCACACCTCCGGAGGACTTTACAAGCTTCCCGTTTCTCGGAGTCAGTTCGCGTTCGTGACTACTCGTGCTACACCATCAACTTGGCACCGTAGGCTCGGGCATCCTCACAGTTTGGTCCAGAATAAAATCCTTCAGCATTGTCCGGTCACTAAAGTTAATAATAGTTTCGGGTCATGTACGGCTTGTCACCTCGGCAAGTCTTCTAGATTTAAATTAGATAGGGTCAATGATTCTAGCGAAAAATTCTAGATTTATTGTACACCGATATCTGGGGTCCAGCTCCAGTACTCTCGTCTAGCGGATATCGCTATTTTCTTTTGTTTGTTGACGATTACTCCCGTTATTGCTGGTTTTTATCCATTAAGGGTAAAATCAGACATTTATAAAATATTTGACATGTTTCGCGTGTTGGTAGAGCGACAGTTTTCGCGCTCTATCAAATCTATTCAGTCGGACTTAGGGGGTGAGTATCGAAAATTTACATACCACCTTCCAGTCCCTTGGCATTAATCATCGCCAATCCTGTGCATACACGCACGAAAAAATGGACGAGTCGAACGCCGCAACAGGCATGTCGTTGAAACAGGTCTGGTCTAATGGCCCAAGGGTCGGTCCCGCAACAATATTGGGATCACGCATTCGAACAAGCCACGTGTTTAATTAATTATCTCCCGTCTTCGGCTTTACAATTTGAAAGCCCATATTCCGTGTCCACAAAAAGTTACCACCTTATCAATCTTACGAGTCTTTGGGTGCTTATGCTACCCCTATCTCGGCCGTACAATCGGCATAAGATAGAGTTTCGGTCCACTCCCTGTGTATTCCTTGGCTACCCTCCGTCTTTTCGAGGTATAGATGCATGGACCTTTCGAGTGGGAAAACTTACATCTGTCGCCATGTGCGCTTTGATGAAACAATTTTCCCTTTGCCGCAGGTACAACACCACGGGTTAATGAGCCGCAACCCGCACCATGGGCTTCTGGACCGATAGTTCCATACCCGCTATCACATCTGCGCATGTTCCTGCTGTTGAGCCACACGACCCTAACCCTATACGTTAGCACAGGAGACCCGCTTTTAGCCATTTGAGTCTGCTACACTAGCACCTCGAGGCCGAGGTCGGGGTCGGGGACGAGGTCGGGGCCGAGGTAGGGTCTCAACCCCAGGAAAGGGATCACAACATGCGGCTACGTCACATGATCATGGCACTAATGAGGGAATTTTCAAGCCTTGGTAACTGTAACATCAGACCCGACATGTTACTCACAAGCTGTGGGTCATCCACACTGGCGGGATGCTATGGATCAAGAGTTCAACGCTCTTCTTCATAACAACCCTGGCGGCTCGTTCCACCAGCCCCGGACATGAATATAATCGGGTGTAAGTGGGTGTTTCGTACGAAACGTACAGCTGATGGCACAATTGAGCGACACAAGGCACGCCTTGTTGCTAAGGGTTTCAATCAGGTGGCGGCGAAGACTTTTTCGATACCTTTAGCCAGTGGTTAAGCCAACCACGGTACGCATGCTACTATCATTGGCTGTCACTCACAGTTGGACTCTACGGCAGCTAGATGTCCACAATGCCTTCCTGAATGGGCACTTAGCTGAAACAGTCTATATGAAGCAACCACCTGGATATGAAGATCCAGCACACCCAGATCACGTCTGCTTACTCCAGCGGTCTCTCTATGGTCTGAAGCAGGCACCTCGGGCCTGGTTCAAGCGTCTGCATGACTTCTTACTCACTACAGGGTTCTGTGCGTCAAAGACGGACGTTTCTCTATTTTACTATGTCTCGGATGGGTCTCGTGTCTACCTCCTGGTTTACGTAGACGACATCATCATGATGGGCAGTAACTCTATTTGGTTAACACCTTGCTAGCCGTTTGGCTACAGCTTTTAAAATCAGGGACCTTGGCAAGCCGGGCTTCTTCTTAGGCATTGAAACATTACACACAAATGCAGGAATGATTTTATCCCAGCGGCGTTATATGAATGATTTGTTGAATCGGGCAGGAATGACAGATTGCAAACCACTTGCAACTCCAGCATCCACGACACAAGCGGTGACTCCGTCTGACCGCTGTTTGGATAACCCTACTAGTACCGTCGCATAGTTGGTGCTCTGCAGTATCTCACCATCACTCGCCCGGACTTATCTTATGCTGTCAACCGCCTTTTGTCAATTCATGCACTCACCGACCGTCGAGCACTGGGCCATGGTCAAACGTGTGCTACGATATGTCAAGGGCACCATAGACTACGGGCTCGACTATCGACTTCCGCTTCTAACATCCATCCAGGCATATTCCGACTCCGATTGGGCAGGTTGTCCGGTAGATACGGAAGACACCAGCGGGTATGCAGTCTTTCTCGGGTCCAATCTCATCTCCTGGCTTTCCCGGAAACAGCGCACTGTGGCTCGGTCGTTACAGAGGCCGAGTACAAGGCCTTAGCAGATGTAGCAGCTGAGGTTACTTGGGTTGTGTCCCTTCTTCGAGAGCTGGGCCTGCATACGGGTCAACCGTCACGTTTGTGGTGCGATAATTTGGGGGCCACATACCTGTGTGCGAATCCAGTTTTTCACGCCAGAACGAAGCATGTTGAGATAGATTATCACTTCGTTCGCGACAAAGTAGCATCTGGCGAGTTTGTGGTTAATTTTGTTTTCGACTAAAGACCAGCTAGCTGACATCCTCACCAACCGCTCCCGGGGGCAAGGTTCGTGGCTCTGCGAGGCAAGCTCAATGTGGTTTCTCACCACCCTTGTGCTTGAGGGGTGTGTGAGTAGTGTTATTTATTATTATTATTATTATTTGTTTTATAATATATAGTTTATATTATGTGGCTTTAGAATTAGTCTTTAGTTTGTATCCTAATAGATAGGAGAGATTAGAGTGTACTGAGAACTACACTCGTGTAATCTCTCTCTGTTCTAACTGAATTGAAAGTTTGATTTCCATCCTCCATCTTGTGGATATGTTTTAAAAACGACTCTGATCCTTCAGTGCTATTAAAACTTTATTAATGTTTAATACTAATATTATCTATTAATTAATCATAACAAATTTCATACTAATATACACCAAAAAAAATAAAAAAATATGCATCTGTCCATTTTATGTCTAATTCAATTAACAAGGCTTAACTGAAATTATTTAAATTCAATTTTCAGTTTAGTATTAGTATATAAAAATAATTAAAAACTAAGTACTACTTACTTTATTACATTATAGTATCTATTTGTCTATACTTTCTCACTGTTGAAGCACAAAGAGTCAACACTGCCATCTACTCTCTATTGTAAGTGTAAAATAATTTTCACAATATTGGCTATTTTATTATAGTCTCACTACTTTAAATTAACATGTTGTTAGATTTAATTTCTTTTATGGACTGTGATTACAAAATAAGTGGCTAGCATGCACTGGTGAATAAAGTCCTACGATGAAGCCTTAGCTTCAAAGAAATAGATGTGTGGTTGTGGCTTATTCGAACAGTGGGAAAGCAAGGAAAGGGCTACAATTGATGATCAAATAAAAGGGCTCATGAAGTACTATAAAAAGCACTGCTTGAATGAAAGACATTGCCAATCTGATTATTACAAATTGCGAGAGCTATCCTGATTTACTAAGTGATTTAATTTTTAATGTGATTTATTATTTAATTCTTAAAGAGTTTTAATCTATACTACATGATCAGTACGTGGTACTGCTGAAGCAACTTGTGAAGATTGTTCGGGTGTTCGTGTGTCAGCCCTGGATATGTGTTAGAAAGAGTGGTAGTGGTAAAGGCTGGAGGCCCGTCTTCATTTACCTCTTGTAATACTCCTTTTGGTGAACATCTATAGTGGATTGGGCAGACGTGGGTTGCCCCACAGAACTTAGGAGAAGGAGCTCGAGCTGGTAACAATTTCTTTGTGTTTTAATTTACTTTATGATTCTGCAGTTATTATTTATACTTGCATAAACGAGTTTAATTAATTAACTAAATTGGTGCAAACAAGAGTTTGAAATGAGTATGATCGGAGAGCTGACTTAATTTCTAGGATTACAAGTCAATTAGTCAAAAGAAGGGATCTTATATTTCTCAAGCGAAATATGCGAAAAATCTCATATCAAAATTCGGTCTCTAATCTGCGAAAGATGCCCGGACACCCGTCTCAACAACTACAAAATTATCTAAAGACAACCTAGGAACTTCCATTGACTCCACCTTGTACAGGAGTATGATAGGCAGTCTACTGTACTTAACTGCTAGCAGACCAGACATCATGGTAAGTGTTGGAATGTGTGCACGCTATCAAGCAGATCCAAAGGAATCGCACTTGAAGGCAGTCAAACGTATTATAAAATACGTTAAAGGTACAATCAATTATGGTAGTTGGTATTCTACTGACACTAATCTTAGTCTTACAGGATTTAGTGATGCTGATTGGGCTGATAACGCCGATGATAGAAAAAGCACGTCAGGAGGATGATTCTTTATTGGGAAAAATCTGGTTGCATGGCTGAGTAAAGAGAAGAATTCAATATCACTCAGCACTGCAGAAGCTGAGTACATAGCTGCGGGCAGTTGTTGTACTCAACTGCTTTGGATGCGTCAAATGCTTTTCGATTATGGGTATGATCATAAAAATATGACCCTCTTCTGTGACAACACGAGTGCGATCAACATATCTAAAAACCCAGTCCAACACTCCCGGACGAAGCACATACCATATACGTCATCATTTCATCCGTGAACTAGTCGAAGAAAAAGAAAATTAAATTAGACTACATTCCTATAGACAAAAATCTTGCAGACTTATTCACAAAACCATTAGACAAATCCAGGTTTGAATTACTTCGTGCAGCTCTCGGAGTTTGTACGATTAATGTCTAATTCCTCTAGCAGGTATTTGTTTATTTTTGTTTTTTTTTCTTTATTTTTGTTGATCTAACCGTTTAATATTTTTTTTTGTACGTGTTTTTTTTTCCAGGGATAAAGTGTTACGTATTTATTTTTGGGGGGACAAATTTTTCTCTTTTCGGACTTAATTACTATGTGTATTTCTAACGTTTTTTTTTTTTTTTTTGTTTTTTTTTGTTTTTGTTTTTGTTTTTGTTTTTAAATTGCCTACATATCTATTTCGAATGTCTCATGCTTGCATCTAGAAGACTAATTCTAGTCAAACCCACCATCTTCTCCTATTTCCACTCCACTACAAACCTATGAATATTACCATCTATCCTAGCTTATATCCCAAACGCCTTTTCAAGCTACATATCACATCACCCATTTATTTCTTGTCTACTCTTTGTCTTCCCTACCCGAGATCACAACCGTCTCTTTCATCTCTTCTCCTTCCACCGTTGTTGCCCTCTAAGCTACACACATGGAAAATCCCTTCCCCACCTACGTATCTCGATCTGAAAGAGCTAACCTGTTTCGCAAAATCATAGATCCGAGTCTCCTTATCTCCGGAAGCTACTGATAGGGTTCTTGCCACAATCAAATCGGATGGATTTCTTCTTGAAGGGCTCACGGACAAAGAACAGAGGCAAATGCTTGCTCTTGCTCACTATATCTCCGCTACACATTGGCCGATTCCTCCTGTGCCAGCCGCTGTCTCAGATTCCACTCTTCCAGGCCCTGTGACTCTCGCCTCTTCTCAGACAGTGGTACTCCCTGCCCACTCTTCCCATTTAAACACATCTAGAAAAATTGATTTTGATGTATCTTTGCCTGGTCAATTTGTGTCTCCCATATCCCATGATGTTTTTTGATGTTCATAATCTGCCTTTACTGGTGATCCTTATGACCATTTGACTCACAATTTACCTAGGGGAAATGCTAATTTAGTTGCTTTACCTGACTTAGTAAATTCGTTGCCATATGCTTTTTCCATTCGTAATGTTGCCCAACATGTTTCTGTTCCAACCGTGTCATTGTTCGGCTTTTTCTATACCCATTACTATTTCTACTTCTAAAAGTCACTCTGAACTTGTACCCATTCATGTTTCATCTACACAAGATTCGATTCCCATCATATCTGTTCCTATTGCTAAAATCTTCCCGAAAGGGAAAGGAGAAACTGTCTGTTTCAGGTACTGCAGAAAAGAGAGGGTTGCCACAATTGGATGATGTAGAAACTCAGTCTGACCGTAAACTTCAACGGAGGGGTTCCACACTGCCGCCCAGAACCACTTGGTCACGAGCCCAAGCTGACACACCTGCCGTACCTACCACATCCGGCTCCAAATCGAAAGGATCCAGCAAGGTCTACAAACCAAAATTTCTGTCACCCGAATTATTTGCTGTTTGGAAGACCCATGTCAACCGCGATTTCATAGTCGAAAAATCTATCAATGAAGAGGATTTGGTTGCCAAGTGAAATATTATTCCGTTGTTGCGTGATCAACACTTACTTGCCTCTCTACGGCATATTGGACCCTACTCCGCATGGTTGACAGCAGAATTCTACACCAATTTGACTTTGGACACTTTCACTGAAGGTTCAGCGTGGTTTCATCAAGTTTTCATTCGCGGCACATGGTATCCTTTCAGGCCTACTGAGATTAATGCATATTTGGGCACCTCAAATCATCCTGCTTCTCTGAACCCTAGCCCTCACTTGATGGCAGCTGCACTCACTCATAACAAAGAAGTTTCATGGCCAAGTGACGGACTTTCCATCTTGAAGCTCACCACTGTCTATTTAGTGCTTCTTCGCCTTGCGTCAGCTAATTGGGTCCCGGCAGTCCGGCGTCACCTTGTTCCGGAACATCTCGCTGGCATCCTCTACAAAATCAGGAACCGTTTACCGTTCAACCTAGGAATGGTCATCTTTTTCTCACCTAATGTCTTTTTTGCAGAAGAAGGAAGCAAAAATCCATCTCCCATTCCCGAGCTTGATTTATGGGGTACTCCAAGACCACGGTTTTAAGCCCTATAAGGAGAAGAAAGATTACAAATCCTAACAATGCTTACGTTTTTTATGATCGACTTACACAGAAGGTCCATTATGATGATCGGGCTTCTCTTGATCAGCTTCCTGTTATTCCACCTCCAGCACCACTGGTTTCTGAGCCAGCTTCATCTACTGACACGGCATCAGGCTCTCGTTCAAGCTCAAGACTGGTTCCCAAAGAGCCCCCAACATTGGTTGATCGTAGGCAAATTGTGCTCACTCTTGAGGCCTCTATTGCACAGATTCAGCAATCGGTTGCTTCTCAACAAGCCACCATCTCTGGCCTTGCAAATCTACGTGATGCACAGCTCAAAGAAATCGCTCGCATGGAAGCCATCCACGCTCAAATTCTTGCTGACACTGGAGCTGCTTCCTCTGGTTCTGACTCTGAAGATGAAGATGGTGATTCCGACTCGGGCACCCGTCTGCACGGTAAATCTAATCCACTATTATGATGTTCACCTTCCTTTATAAATTTTTTTGGCAAAAGGGGGAGTTTAGGAGTAAGGGGGAGTATTATGATACCTTTGGAGTATTTTCGACACTTTTGGATTTTTGGAAGTATTGGATGATTATGAATTTGTTTGGCAGTGATTATAATTTTGGTTGGAGGTTTTTATGATGATTCATTATGGAAATAATAGAATTATATTAGTTAGGGGGAGTAGTAGTGTTTGGTTCTCCTAACTAGTTAAATGGATGTTTCGGGTTATGCTTCTCAAGATTATTTATGATGTGGTATGCTATGAATTCAATGCCTCTGTGTGTGATCCAAGAATTGGAAGATTTCTAATCAAGTAATTTATTCACAAATGGTCCAAAAAGAGCTTAAGTTGTTATGTTTTGGCTTTATTCTTTTGTGTCTTGTTAAGTACCTATTACTAAGGGCCATAAAATAAAATTGATTCTTGCCCAAAAGTATTTGATACTCAAGTTTTTCCCAAATAAAATGCCAAAAGGGGAGATTGTAAGTGTAAAATAAATCTACATTATATTGGCTATTTTATTTATTAGTCTCACTAGCTTTAAATTAAATTAGTGTTGTTAGATTTATTTCTTTTTGTGGACCATGTGATTACAAAATAAGTGGCTAGCATGCATTGGTGAATAAAGTCTACGATGAAGCCTTCAAAGAAATAGATGTTTGGCTGTGGCTTATTCGAACAGTGGAAAGCAAAGAAAGGGGCTACAATTGAGGATCAAATAAAGTGGCTCATGAAGTACTATAAAAGAGCACTGCTCGAATGAAAACATTGCCAATCTGATTATTACAAATTGCGTGAGCAATCCTGATTTACTAAGTGATTCAATTTTTATGTGATTTATTATTTAATTCTTAAGAGTTTTAATCTATACTACATGATCAGTACGTGGTACTGTTGAACAAACTTGTGGAGATTGTTCGGGTATTCGTGTGTCAGTCATGGATAGGTGTTAGAATGAGTGGTAGTGGTAAAGGCTGGAGGCCGTCTTCCTTTACTCTTGTAATACTCCTTTTGGTGAACATCTATAGTGGATTAGACAGACGTGGGTTGCCCAGCAGACGTAGGAAAATGAGCTCCGAACTGCAACAATTTCTTTGTGTTTCAATTTACTTTATGCTTTCTGCAGTTATTATTTATACTTGCATAAACGAGTTTAATTAATTAACTAAATTTGGTGCATAACTTAATTAACTAAATTGGTGCATAACTTAATTAATTAATTAAACTCGTTTATGCAAGTATAAATAATATACCTGCAGAAAGCATAAAGTAAAATAAAACACAAAGAACTTGTTACGCAGTTCGGAGCTCCTTCTCCTACGTCAGCCCAATCCTCTATAGATGTTCACCAAAAGGAGTATTACAAGAGATAAATGAAGACGGCCTCCAGCCTTTACCACTACTACTCTTTCTAACACCTATCCAGGATTGACACACGAATACCCGAACAATCTTAACAAATTGCTTCAGCAGTACCACATACTGATCATGTAGTATAGATTAAAACTCTTAAGAATTAAATAATAAATCACATTAAAAATTGAATCACTTAGTAAATCAGGATTGCTCTCGCAATTTGTAATAATCAGATTGGCAATGTCTTCATTCGAGCAGTGCTCTTTTATAGTACTTCATGAGCCCCTTTATTTGATCCTCAATTGTAGCCTCTTTCCTTGCTTTCTACTGTTCGAATAAGCCACAGCCACACATCTATTTCTTTGAAGGCTTCATCGTAGACTTTATTCACAAGTGCATGCTAGCCACTTATTTTGTAATCACATGGTCCACAAAAGAAATAAATCTAACAACACTAATTTAATTTAAAGTTAGTGAGACTAATAAATAAAATAGCCAATATAATGTAAATTATTTTACACTTACAATCTCCCCTTTGGCATTTTATTTGGGAAAACTTGAGTATCAAATACTTTTGGCAAGAATCAATTTTATTTATGGCCCTTAGTATAGGTACTTAATAAGGCACAAAAGAATAAAGCCAAAACATAACAACTTAAGCTCTTTTTGGACCATTTGTGAATAAAGTACCTGATTAGAAATCTTCAATTCTTGGATCACACACAGAGGCATTGAATTCATAGCATACCACATCATAAATAATCTTGAGAAGCATAACCCGAAACATCCATTCAACTAGTTAGGAGCCACCAAACACTACTACTCCCCCTAACTAATATAATTCTATTATTTCCATAATGACTCATCATAAAAACCTCCAACCAAAATTATAATCACTGTCAATAATCACTGCCAAACAAATTCATAATCATCCAATACTTCAAAAAATCCAAAAGTGTCGAAAATACTCCAAAGGTATCATAATACTCCCCCTTACTCCTAAACTCCCCCTTTGCCAAAAAAAATGACAAAGGAAGGTGAACATCATAATAGTAGATTAGATTTACCGTGCAGACGGGGTGCCCGAGTCGGAATCACCATCTTCATCTTCAGAATCAGAACCAGAGGAAGCAGCTCCAGTGTTAGCCAGATTTTGAGCATGGATGGCTTCCATGCGAGCGATTTCTTTGAGCTGTGCATCACGTAGATTTGCAAGGCCAGAGATGGTGGCTTGTTGAGAAGCAACCGATTGCTGAATCTGTGCAAATAGAGGCCTCAAGAGTGAGCACAATTGCCTACGATCAACCAATGTTGGGGGCTCTTTGGGAACCAGTCTTGAGCCTGGACGAGAGCATGATGTCGTGTCAGTAGATGAAGCTGGCGCAGAAACCAGTGGTGCTGGAGGTGGAATAACAGGAAACTGATCAAGAGAAGCCCAATCATCATAATGGCCCTTCTGTGTAAGTCGATCATAAAAAACGTAAGCATTGTGAGGAGATTTAATCACTTCTTCCTTATAGGGCTTAAAACCGTGGTCTTGGAGTACCCCATAAATCAAGCTCGGGAATGGGAGATGGATTTTTGCTTCCTTCTTCTGCAAAAAAGACATTAGGTGAGAAAAGATGACCATTCCTAGGTTGAACAGTAGACGGTTCCTGATTTTGTAGAGGAGGCCAGCGAGATGTTCCGGAACAAGGTGACGCCGGACTGCTGGGACCCAATTAGCTGACGCAAGGCGAAGAAGCACTGAATAGACAGTGGTGGCTTCAAGCTGGAAAGTCCGTCACTTGGCCATGAAACTTCTTTGTTATGAGTGAGTGCAGCTGTCATCAAGTGAGGGCTAGGGTCCGGAGAAGCAGGATGATTTGGGGTGCCCAAATATGCCATTAATTTCAGTAGGCCCGAAAGGATACCATTGTGACGCGAATGAAAAACTTGATGAAACCGCGCTGAACCTTTCAGTGGAAAGTGGTCCCCAAAGTCAAATTTGGTGTTAGAATTCTGGCTGTCAACCCAATGCGGAGTAGGGCCCAATATGCCGTAGAGAGGCAAGTAAGTGTTGATAGCAACAGCGGAATAATATTGCACTTGGCAGCAAATCCTTCTTCATTGATAGATTTTCGACTAATGAAATCGCGGTTAAAATGGGTCCTTCCAAACAGCAAATAATTCGGGTGGATAGAAGTTTTGGTTTGTAGACACTGCTGGATCCCTTTCCGAATTGAGCGATGGGGTAAGGTACGGTAGGTGTGTCAGCTTGGGCTCGTGACCGGTGTTCTGTGCGGGCAGTGTGGAACCCTCCGTTGAAAGTTTACGGTCAGACTGAGTTTCTAACATCATCCCAATTGGGCACCCTCTCCTTTTCTGCAGTACCAATGCAAATAGACAGTTCTCCTTTCCCTTTCGGGAAGATTTAGCAATAGGAAACAGATATGATGGTAACCGAATCTTGTGTAGATGAAACAGGAATGGGTAACAAGTTCAGAGTGACTTTTAGAAGTAGAAATAGTAATGGTATAGAAAAATCCGAACATGACACGGTTGGAACAGAAACATGTTGGCAACATTAGCGAATGGAAAAAGCATATGGCAAGGAAATTTAATAGTCTGATAAAGCAACTAAATTAGCATTTTCCCTAGGTAAATTGTGAGTCAATGTCATAAGGAATCACCAGATAAGGCAGATTATGAACATCAAACATATGAGATATGGGAGACCACAAATTAATAGGCAAGATTACCATCAAATCAATTTTTTCCTAAGATGTGTTTAAATGGGAAAGAGTGGGCAGGGAGTACCCTGTCTGAGAAGGCGAGGAGTCACAGGGCCTGGAGAGTGGAATCTGAGACAAGAACTGACACATGAGGAATCGGCCAAGGTGTAGCGGGGCGAGCCTAGAGCAGCATTTGCCTCTGTTCTTTTGTCCGGTGAGCCCTTCAAGAACAAATCCATCCGATTTGATTGTGGCAAGAACTCCTACAGTAGCTTCCGAGATAAGGGTGACCGCCATCTATGTTTTGCGAAACAGGTTAAGCTCTTTCAGATCGAAAATACGTAGGTGGAGGAAGGGATTTCATGTTGTCGCTTGTAGAGGGCAACAACCGGTGGAAGAAGAAGAGATGAAGAAGACGGTTGTGATCTCGGGTAGGAAGACAAAGAGTAGACCAAGAAAAAATGTGTGATGTGATATTGTATCTTGAAAAGGCGT
>VALG01006971.1:0-10367 GCA_009835305.1 Ipomoea purpurea
TTTTATTAGTTTATTCCAATGATTACAATGTAGTTCCTTACTCTCACTTTTTATATATACAGCCTGCAGTGAATAATTATAGGCGTCAAACACTCTAAAAAGAATATGATAATCTAAAGATGACGAATGCACACGACACACCGCCACCTCAGTAAGCCCAATTACTTGCTATAAAGATATCAAATGTAAGTGTATGCTAGAATAGCTTAATAGGGTTAGTGTGGTTAACTTAGCTTCGTCTAACCGGAGTGTTTATTCAGTGTTTGTCTATGTTTGCTTGCAAAAACCCCTTTCAGGTGGCGCCCAGCAGTTGAAAAGAGATCGAGTAGATTAGTTTCTATCTTAATTACTATTAGTATAGGATTTAGACTTATGACTTTATGTTTGAGGATTATGTAGATGTATTTCGGGTGACGTTTCCCCCCCCCCCCCCCTTACTTTTCCAGTATTTATTTTAGTACCTCAGGACTGTTATTTATTGTAGTGTTTACCCATTTTAGCCTGTTGCTCAATCACCAAGAGTGTGATTGTGCGGTGAGACTCCACTACTTAGTCTTATGTTTTCAGCTGATTAGTTTATGTTAATGGATTGTCTAGAGATGTAATTAAGAGTTGAAAAGTGGGTGTTATCACGTCGCCCCTTTCCTTCCCACGCCCGTCGAAGAGCTTGCAGAGTCAATCTCCCCGATCATGCAACGTGGTTTTGACATGATCAGGGCCTTATGTCTATGTTGATTTCTTCTCTCAGTGAAGAAGTTACTGCACCTCCAGCCGTTTATTCATACCCACGGGAGTTTATGGATCAAATTGAAATCATTGTGGCTCTGCATCTCACGCCCAGGCACTGACACCCCCTCTCGTTAAATTCTCCTTTGGCCAACTACAGTCCTACTAAGCAGGGAGATTCCATGGTCTGCTGATTATTTTTGGAGGATCTTGCTTGGCTGGTAGGACCAGTTGGGCTAGACGAAGATTAATCTTTATGTGTTTCGGGGGTTATGACTGGAGTTTCAAAACCTAACCGCATCTCTCTCAGTTCTCGTCAACCGTGTCGTAACCTTAGGTGAGCTCGTTGATTTCCTTGGTGCTCAAGAGTTCATCTGGGGGAATGTTCTTGGTGGGTCCACCGGCGGCGTTTTCCATGCAACGGGGCGACGGTGGTCAAAACCGCCGTGGTGGTCGCGGTAATAAACGCTGGCAGCCGAGGTCAAAATTTCGGGACTCAGCGTGGAGGTAACAGTGGCCGTCGGGGATTCCGGCAGAGGTGTTGGATCCTAGAGCGGCTGCGAGAACAAATTAACAATTTTACTGCCAAATACCGAAAATCGAACCGAAAAAATCGATTATTCGGTCGGGTCACGGTTATCCCTTTAAAAAAATTCTCGATGTTTTCATTTCTTCGATTATTATACAGTTATTGGATCGGCTTATCCGGTCGCGCCACACAGACAACCCCCTAGACCAATAAACTGACACACACACACACACACACAAACACACACACACAACACAAACACACACACACACGACTACACACACACACACACACACACACAAACACAACACCACACACACACACACAACACACACCTATATATAACAACTAATACACCTCACCATATATATAAGGAAGAGGAGAGACGAGGCAGTTCAGGTGCGGCAGTGTCTTACGGTGCGGCGATTTCTTACGGTGCGCAACGACCGATAGTTCAACAAATATGCACCCCATCCACGTAAGAAATACACCACACAAAAAGAGTAAAAAGAGCCTGCATCACCAAACACACACATTAAGTTTGAGTAAAAACACCCATAACACTGTTCAGAAAAACACCATTGGGTGGTGAGTGATATGGTGTAGTTTTTTTGAGTCTGTTGTTATTTTGGTGATGTTTTATTACTTCTCATTTGTTGTGTTTTTATTACCTGTTGTGCATATTGTTAACAACTGTTGGGGATATTCTGGAATTTCGCCGACCCGACTGCACGGTAACACCGCGGATATGACGCTCTATCTAATACTAGATACTAACCACGCATATTATACTAATATTAAGTATGTATTATATTAAGTGTTGACTACCTCCACCTCTCTAACTCTATCTTTCGCAGTCGTTTTTAACTTTTAAGACATATAATAGTTTATTGTACTTTGGTTCATTTATTTTGGAATTGGAATTTAGGCATCAGGTTGTAGTGACCTAAACAGTATGTATGTTATAATGTATTTAGATTTGCTTTTTGGAATTTGATTATCTTGTTTGAATTCGGATTTTTTAGGTACCGATCGAAAACCGACAGTCGGTTATCGGTCGGTCATAGGACAACCTTCTGTCGGTTATGAAGGTCAAAAACTACAGTCGGTTATTCGCGTCGGATTATGTACCGACCGACCGTTTGCTCACCCCTACTAGTCACACGTGGTGTGGTGGCAGTGGCGATACAACGGTCTGATAGTTTGTCAATTATGTGGGCGTATGGGGCACTTGGCTTTCACAATGTTACAACCGTTATGATCCTCTCCACAAGCAAATTTTATGTATCAAAACACCAATTGAAATCTTATCACTCATAGACATGGATTCCTGACCTGGGGCTACCAATCATGTAACTCCAGATATTGCAGCCCTAATCTACATAAGAGGAATACATGGGTAATGACACATTGCATGTTGGTGATGGTAATGGTCTTTCTATTAGTCATGTAGGTCATGCTTCCTTTAATACCATGTCTCGTTCCTTCCAATTGTCTAATATCCTTCATGTTCCTAGTGTGTCTACGTCTTTATTATCTGTTCACAAATTTGCTTTAGATAATAAAGTATTATTTGAGTTTCACCCATCCTTTTTTGTTGTAAAGGATATCAACACCAAGGAAATTCTGCGTAAAGGGTATAGTCATGGGGGCTTTTTCAGACTCCCAATTACCAAAACATCTCATTCCGCTCTCCTTTAAGCCTCGTACTACTTCGCAGATGTGGCATGATCATTTAGGACATCCACATCATCGTGTTTTACTTCGCATTCTTCAGTCTTGTTCGGTTAGTGGGTCTAGTAATTCTATTCAATGCAATTCTAGTATATGTAATGCGTGTCAATTGGGCAAATCCTCTCGATTCCCATTGGCACGTGTTGCGTCTTCTAGTTCCAGTGTTCTTAACTTAATATACAAAGATATTTGGGGTCTAACTCGTCTTTTATCAATTGATGGTTATCGTTATTTTGTTATTTTCGTGGATGATTATACTCGCTATACTTGGTATTTTCCCATGAAATTAAAATCTGATCTGTATGTCATCTTTGATAAATTTCATACAATGGTTGAACGACTTTTTAATAGAAATATTAAAGCCATTCAATCTAATCTGGGAGCTGAATACAAGAAATTACATCATTCCTTTACTCAATTAGGTATTGTTCATAGACAATCCTGTGCCTGCACCCATGAACAAAACAGTCGTGTCGAAAGAAAACATAAACACATAGTTGAAACAGGTCTGGCTCTTCTAGCCCCTGCCTCTGTTCCATATAAATTTTGGGATTATGCCTTTGAAACTGCAGTTTATTTAATCAATAAAATGTCATCTGTTGTATTAAATAATCCGAGTCCTTACTTTAAAGTGCATGCTTCCAATCCCTCATATTCTTTTCTTCGTGTCTTTGAGTGTCTATGTTATCCATATCTCAGGCCATATAATTGTCACAAACCCTCATATCGGTCATCTCCATGTGTCTTCCTAGGTTATCTTGAGTCGTTTCGGGGGTATAGGTGCATGGACTTACGGACTAACAAATTTATGTGTGCAGACATGTAAGGTTTGATGAGACAATTTATCCTTTTGCTACTAACACTACTGTGCAATCTTCTCAACCTTTGAAAAATATTCCCTGGGCTGAATCTGTTCTTCATCACATGCCACCAGCTGCTCCTTCCCGCAGGAATTTCCCGATTCCACCCGCGGCACCTTCTGTTCCGCACAGCAGCGACGACACACCACCCTCATCGCCTCACACTGATGTTAACCCACCAGATGTGCCCGAGCACGAACCGCTTGAGCCAATGGATCAACCTGCCAAGCGGCCTCGCGGTCGTCCTCGAGGTAAATCCATTAAATCCACAGTTCAAACTCACGAGATGAACACTCGTAGTCGCTCACAGGCTCCTCCAACGGCTTTAATGGTTCAGGTGTGTCCTTCAAATCCTACTCGTTATACACAGGCAGTTAAGTGTCAAGAATGGCGTGAGGCTATGGACCAAGAATTTAATGCCCTTCTACATCAGACATGGCAACTTGTGCCGTCTCAGCTAGATTTGAACATTATTGGGTGAAAATGGGTCTTTCGTACAAAACGAAAGGCAGATGGCCCCATTGAGAGGCATAAGGCAAGACTTGTAGCAAAGGGGTTTAACCAGGGCTAGGTCAGAATTTCTTTGATACTTTTAGTCCAGTGGTTGAACCAACCACAATCAGGTTACTCCTTTCTCTAGCTCTATCGTCTGGATGGTTTATTAAACAACTTGATGTTCATAATACCTTCTTAAATGGAAATCTATTTGAGGACTGTGTAAGATGAAGCAACCACCTGGTTATATTGATGCTCATCATCCAAATCATGTCTGCTTACTGAAAAGATCTCTTTATGGCCTAAAACAAGCTCATATGGCTTGGTTTAATCATTTGCACATTTTTCTACTATCTATTGGTTTTCAGGCATCAAAAACGGACGTGTCTCTATTTTATCACTCACAAGGATCTGATTGTCTATATCTGTTGGTTTATGTGGATGATATACTTATGATGGAAAATAATCAGGACCTAATCACTCAGCTAATTGCAGAACTCTCTATTGTGTTTAAAATTAGAGATCTTGGTGAACCAGAATTTTTTCTTGAAATTGAGGCAATTAAATGCATGGATGGAATTTTGCTTTTGCAACAGAGATACATGCATGACATTCTAAAACGTGCTAGAATGGCAGATGTAAATCATTGTCTACTCCTATTTCTTCCTCCAAAATCGTGAGTACAAACACAGATTTATATGATGATGTCACACAGTTACAGGAGTTTAACATGTGCTTCTACAGTATTTAACTATTACTCGTCTCAATCTTTCCTTTGCCGTCAATCGGTTATGTCAACACATGCATCGCTCCTACCATTACTCACTGGGAGAACTAAAAAAGAGTCTTAAGATATGTTAAAGGAACTGTTAATTTTGTTTTATGAGTCAGCATCAACTTCAAGAGAAATTCATGCCTTTTCTGATTTCGACTGGGCTGGCTGTCCAAAAGATAGAAAATCTACAAGTGGTTTTGCTGTATTTCTTGGTTCTAATCTTGTGTCATGGGTCTGCAAGAAACAAAAAATTGTTGCTACATCTTCTATAGAGGCCAAATATAAAGCTCTAGCAGATGTTTGTGCTAAGGTAACATGGATTTATGTCTCTTTTACGTGAACTTCATGTCCAAATATTTTTGTTCCAAAGTTATGATGTGATAATCTTGGAGCTACATATATGTGCGCCAATCCCATATTTCATGCACGCACCAAACACGTAGAAATAGACTACCATTTTGTGAGAGATAAAGTTGTTACTGGAGAAATACAAGTCAATTTCATCTCAACAAAAGATCAACTTGCACCATACTCACCAAAGCATTGCCTTGTCTTAGATTTTCTTTTCTTAGAGACAAGCTACAAGTGGATTTAGGGATTAAGCAATTAAGTAAATCTGATGTTTGTTAAGTCGCGTATACAATGAAGAAATATGAAGAATTATACATTAGGCAGATGAAATGACTACTTTAACCTTTCATTTAAAATTCAGTTTACCGTAATCTGACGGAATGCTTAATTGGAAAAGAAATTTAAGTCCAAGGGACGTAAAAGTGTCAAATAGATAAAAAGTGAGGACTTATTTTTAAAAATCATTATAGTGGAGGACATTGTGAATTAACTCTGTAGTAAACCTAGGTTAATAGGCAGGGAAGGAGCCAAAGGGGGGGCAGCTACCCCTCACCCCACCCCCACCCCATATATAATATTTTGTATGTATATATGTATATATAGTATAGGTTGTATTAAGATAGAAAATTATTAAACTTAACAAGGAGTTTGATTTGTTGTAGAGCATTGTGTTTGGTAATAGGAACACACACACACACACACACACACACACACACAACCACACCACACAACATATATATATATAACATTCTTTTAATATTAATAACTGGGATCTGTAATTTATAATGTGTTTTCCTAAATTCGAATTATTTTATCAATATTAATTAAATGTTTCATATTCTGTAGGAATATTTTTATAAAGTTTCGATGACTATATTTCTTAGGTAAGGTTATAAAAAAAAAAAAAATCTTACATAATTTTTTTTTAAATTATCCTTTTGTTTTAATGTTTCGCTTTTACTAGAAATTTTTTTTGATATCCGTCCTACTTCTTCGTCCCTCAATTGAATTTCTACTCCGTCCCTGATTCATTTGGATTGGGTCAAAACTTATGACAAAAGGTGGATTGGGTCAAAACTGACATATATAAATGCAACGTTTTATTATTATTATTATTAATTTATTATTATTATTATTATTATTATTATTATGTATTATTATTATTATTTATTTTAACATAGAGACTAAATGGAATGAAATTAGATCAATATGAATATTGGAAAAATATAGATAAAATTAACCAAAAAAAAAAAAAAAAAAAAAAAAAAAAAAAAGAAGAAGAAAAAGCCAAATCGATACTTTTTGCTTCAAAGGTTTCCGAAAAAGATCAGAGTTTTGAAAAATTAAGGAGTTATAAAATAATTTTAGACCATGACTAAATGAGGAGAAAAATCAGTACAAAGGAGATTATGATTAAACAAAAGGCAAGACCGGTGTATAGTCACTTTTGATTTTACACTTATAGGTTAATTTTCACATTGTTTTTTTTTTTTTTTTTTTTTTTTTTGAAGGCTTCAAATTGGTTCTTAAGTACTATTTTTGCTATATTTGTGCATAACTGTTTATTTGATTTATTTATTTGTAACATTTACGGGGGCGTTTGGTTGAAGAGAATTTTAAATCATTTCCACTTAATTTCAAAGGCCACAAAATACCTTGTTTGTGTTGAAAGGGAATTGCCATTCCCATTTTCCATGGATTAAATCTCATGTCCTCTGGGATTTTAAAAAGAAAAAAAGATAGTGATGAGTCCAAATTACGTTCCCTTTTAACCTAAATGTAATGACTAACAACAACAATGGACATTTTTGACATTTATACTGCTTATTCTTTCAATTCCCATGATACCCAAACATTGGAATTGAAATTCCAGTAATCTATTCTGTAAACCAAACATTGAAATTTAAATTTCTCACTTTAATTCCTAATAATTCATCTCCCATGAAATTAACAATTCCATTCTCACGCTAATTCCCCTCTCCAACCAAACGCTCTGTAGTTCTCCTAATAAAAAGATTTGGGAAAAAATTAAAATTACAATTTCATCAACAATTTAACTTAAAATCATAAATCAACGTTGAACATTTTGATACTTTTGTGCAATATGTAGTTTTTTGAACTGAAAATTGATTCATTGATTGGGTTTTTTTAACCAAAGATTTGGTCAAAAGGACCACAATATAGTTTTAAAAAAATAATAAAAATAACCGTGCATTTCTAAACCATTCAATCAGTAGTAATACTTAAGAGCCAATAATGGATGTGACAAATTTATATGTGAGACTAACTCATTAAAGTAGAAATAATTGTAGTTTACTTGGTTTATTAAGTGTTTTGCTGGTTATGCTCAGAATTCAACTGCTTTGGTACAATTATAAATTAACATTAAAAAGAAAAAAGAATCAAGAAATGATGTCCGCTTTTGGTAAAATTTACTCAGATTATCGAAAACCATAAGATTAAATAATTCAATTACTATTTAAATGTTTGAAGAAGTTAGAATTGTAAATTATACTGTGTTGCTTTTGTTTAAGTCAATAATTTAAGAATGATTTGAAGTAAATTTATGGATATTCAGTTTTCACAATCCATTATTGTCTAATAATCTTTTTTTTTGAAGGTATTATTTCTAATAATCTATTCACATGATTTGCTTAAACAAAAGTTAAAAAAAGTTAATCATAATTTAAGATCTTTATTAATCATTCTAAAAAGTCAAATATTAGATAAGCAAGACACCTTTTATGAAATAAGGGTGTACTGACAATGAATCAATGAATGGACATGCTGTCATTCACGATACTCTTGATTATCGATAGGTAAATTGCAATTTTTGACTATACTTGAATTATTATAATTTAAATTTTATATAAATGAATATATTATTGCTTAAATAATGATATTATAATTTCTCAAAATAAACTAATGTTTAATTATTTTCTGTCAGATTAATTAAAATGGTTTATTTAATTAATTTTGATAAAAAAATATTAATAGATAGTAAATACAGCGCACAATATCAAAGTGATCTTGTGATCTAATGAACATAAGTGACTCTCTCAAAGGAAGGTCATGGGTTTCAACTTGTCCCTTCAATAGAGTTGGAGGAAGTAGTATATGAACAAAATATAACCAAAATAATATAGTAAAAAAAAAAAACACGCATCAAGGACTAAATCATATTTTGTTTCTAAATTTGGTTCCATTTTCTTAAATAAAATATTATTATGTATTGTAGGTGTCGGCCAGGTTTGGTCAGTTCAGCCCCTGCTCGATTCGAGACGTGACGTTGTGGGCTTAACATGGAGGGATGTGATTAAATGGTTAATGTCTACATAATTTAGAAACGCTGTGGTTAAACGTGCTTAACTTACGTAGTCATAAGATGGGTGACCCCTCAGATTCACAATTTGTAATTAGAATTGAGGTCACAGGTTGATATTGATAGCTAGGCAAAAGCCTAGTCCAATCCCAGGACAGGATTGGGGCATATTGTAAGGCTAGGAGTCCAGTCTCCAGAAGGGATGATGGGCGCATGCAATGCATGCTAAGGACCGAGTCAGGCATGTTCGCAACTGGGCCCTTTGGTATTCAAAAAAGACCGAAGCAGGCATGCTGTGCAACTAGGCTTTGGTAATTCAAAGGTTGCTGCTGCATTTGATGGGATACCATGGAGCTATGTGGTTAAATTGGTTAATGTCCACTTACTTAACTTATCGCAGTTACCGGATGAGTGACTCCTTGAAAATCATGATGTAGTTGTAGTAGTAAATAATAATTTAGAACTAGCCGAGAAAGAGATAGCAGAATAAGATAAAGATAAATAACAGAACAATAAAATTTAAAAAATATCATTCGAAATTAACAATTTAGAAAAAAAATTTTTTCATCAAATTAAACATTTTTTTCTATTGACTAAACAAATATTTTTTCTTTTACTTTAATTTTCCTTAATACCTAAATACAAAAAATAATTTCAAAAAGTCATTTTTCAATTTTCTAAAACTTATTTATAATAGTGGATTAGTGGAACCACCAACAATAAACTAAAATATTAATCGTGCCAACGTAGTAATAAAAAAAAAATCAATATCCTGATTAATTTTTTTTTTTTTTAAGTGTATTCACGATTTTCACGGATACATGACTAATCCCCCGAAACCCTAGTAAATTATAAAATTAAAATGGTTATAACACTAGGATCATCAATAAAAAAGAAATAGAGAGGTTAAACAGCAAGCCTTGCGAACAAGGTAAAAAATGATACAGATAACATTTATGGACATGCCATCAATCTGCCTATCTGACTTCAACAAATATAACACATACCATAGCTTACCTGCCATTCTACAACAAACAGATTTTAAGACCACAAATTCTCTAATGATTGAATGTTTAAATGCAGAGCTATCGCTATCTTCCGGGTGTTCAGATAGCAATGCGTGCACATAATATATACACACAGATTAGAATATGATCAGATGGATACAAACATGATAATACAAATCAACAAAACATTCCAAAACCATTGTTCTTCACATTGGGTGAAGATACTCGGGATTAAAAGCAAGAGCCTCCCTGTAAATCAAGCTCACTTCATTTGTTCTCGGTGAGGCATGCTGGCATCGAAGTCGAGCTAAAAAAGGATTCATGCATGAAGGTTCATCGCTAATGTCGTAGGCAGAGACGTTAGGTAGGGATGTGCAAGTGCATTTTCAACTGAAGAAACAAAAAAGCAAAAAAAATAGAGGATTAATAAGATTCATCACAGAGAAATTTTGATAGGCGTGTACTCTCAGCATAAAACTCCAATACAGAAAACAATAAAATCACTAGACCTATTAGGCTATTAAACTCACATAATTATGTGCAAATCACAAGCCAGATTTCAGGCATA
>VALG01006973.1:0-11539 GCA_009835305.1 Ipomoea purpurea
CCAATATTAAATATGATTGATTACTCTGCATTCTAGAGAGGAAGAAGGAATATCAGAAAAATCAGTAACCTGCAATAATCTCGATAAGTTGTTAATAACGGAATGCGCAAACCAGAGAGTGAAGACGACAGGCAGCCACAGATCCGAGAGGGTGGACATAAATAAAACAGAACTTAAGAAAACGCCAAGCTGGCGCAATCAGTAGAGCCAATCAAAGTCAGTTTAATATCCTGATTTTAGTTATTTACTATAGTTATCTCTATCGCATTTTAAGGCCCGTCCATTTGGAGGTCATTATCATATAGTTTACGAATCGCTAAAGAACCTGTTTCGTCTCATCGGTTGTGTTGCAGCCACACCAACGCCACGTTTGGGACCACCTAATAATTCGATAAAAAGAATTAAAAAAAGAATAGAAAGAAAGGATTCTTTTATTCTTGTTTATTTCGTTTTTTCAAGTTGACATCATAGAGTCCTAGATCATCCTAGCCATAAATTATACATTTGAGTATACTATACAATTATTGTATTTATATTACCAGCACGCGGGCATGCGCATACAATTAGGATGCAAAAAGTTAGTTCAATGTCCCGCAAAATAGTAGGTTCAAAAAAGATTATGGGGTCTTTACAAGGAGAAATTATAGAAAAATAACTTAACATAAAATACAAAAATAGTTGCTATAAGGGACCTGCTAAGAATAATGAATAGAATATCAGTTTATTTCTTTAATAACTAATTAATGAATCGTAAGGTGTAAGGGTGTAAAAGTCTGTAGACATATTTTTTTTAATGCAAGGTTCTGCTATTAAAACATTACAATCTCGCTAAATCAGTCTAAAAAACAGTTGTAATTTGGAAAAAGTCGAAGCGTGAGAGTTTATAAACACCACTCACTAAAAAGTCAGAATATAAATTCAATGAAATGTGGGGCAAATATTTAAATATCAGAACAGAAGTACACATTAGAGAATTAACTACTTCAACTGCTAAGGCAAGATATGACAAAATACGTCCAGCTACATGTCACGGCTTAGCCAATGTCCAGTGGGACAGTATTGATAAGAATTATGAGATTAGCAGGGGTTCGAAATTATAGGATATAATAAGTGGACACCAATTAGATTTACAAGAGTGGCACATACTTGATATATATCATTAATCACACATCCCTTTGAATAGACCAAACAAACTACAACCTGTAACAAAACTCATTTATAAATACCTAAGGTGTGAACAACTACACTCAACTCTCCCACATGTTAGTGACAGAATTACCAGTACTTCACTTAAAGTTGATTACACAAAAGTAAAAATTGTAATATACTGAAATACTAACTAATCAGTCTTGTTATACCATTCGTTCAAATGGAATGCTACACTCTTATTGAAAACAAGAGATATGCTAAGCAGTACTACCATTTTTATTCCACCCAACATAACCCATGATTCATATCATCACCGGAGGACAAGAATTAAACCTTTCGTCTTAATCACATAGTTCAACCATTAAATCATTCACATTAATAACGCCTTATGGACAGGGGCACGAAACATACCACTCACAGACCCAAAATTCTCCGACTTGATGGACAAATCACTTACAACAGCACCGGCCAATTACGATACACAATGTCAAATTAATAAAACATTTGCAGTTACAACATTGGCTAACGAACTAAAGCCATAATAAAGAGAGATAGCAAGGTCATCCATAACGGCGAACTGCGACACCGGCTTGATGAAATCCATATGAGCTAAAATTTAGCGAATAGCGTAGAATAAATACCGGTAGAATTCAAAGTATGAAGTATACGTATATTAATACTATAATAAGCTCAAAGTAGACTTCAAGATGAACAAAATAAGAATAGGCACATGTCAGAAAATAGATGTTCACATAAAATAAGATTCAAAATGAACAATAACGATGATTTTTAGCATAATGACGGTGATGCAGACAAGAAGTATAATTTATAACAGAGGTCATGTTCATGCTAAAACAACTAAGATCAACCGGAGTAGCCGTAGAATAGAGCGAAGGGAGGGACGGAAATACAAGACTCATTTGATAGTTGTCGCAACGGTAGACATCACAATGAGGTCCGGGAAAGCAAATTCGGTTTATCTGGAACAACGTAAATACCTAGCAATGTAATGTCAAGAGTTAGGAACGGAAGAGAGGAGGGTATGGGTTGTTTTGATGGGATGTACCTGGTTGGGGAATGTTGCCTGAAGCCAGCCACAGACATCTAATAAACAAAATTTATTAAGTGTCTAAAACATTTATAAACGATTGTAATGCCCAAGCTCCCACTATTGAAATTTCAAATCTAATAGTAGATTGTTACCCAGGCGTCCCGTCCCAATTAGCATAAAAAATGCAGCACATATGGGCCCCCAGCTTCTCCATGCTTATGCCAAAGCAGATTTGGTCATTTCAACATATATAATTAAAAGAATGGAATAAGGTCTAAATTGCCACCAAACATAAACCATGAAGTGTAATTATGTCACTGAATACCCTAAACGTACTGTAATTTCATCTGATCGCAAGTTATCATTCACATTTAAATTAAATTGTTTGCTTACATAAATGTGAGTGACATTTTAAAATAATTTTTAGTAATAAACTTTAAAATTAAATTAAAAACAATGTTGTGGTGACCGGCAGCCACCCTTTCCTCATCATCCTTCGTCTTCGGTTGGAGACGAAGACAGATCCTCTTCGTCAGCCACCAAGATGAAGGTTCTTCGTCTCCCATCGGGGTGGCGTGGAATGTCTTCGTCTAAAAGTTTAAGTATACGGCGTCGGCGTTGTACGCGCGACGCGTATACTATTTATTTTATTTTTTTTAATTAATAACGATACGGCGTCGGCGACGTCTAACGCCGACGTCGTATCGCGTATTTTTTTTTTATATATTTTTAATTAATATACGCATCGGTTATACCAAATAACCGACGTCATATATTTTAAAAAAAATAAAAAATAATTTTAAATATTAACGTCGGGTTTTCAAAACACCGACGTTATAATGTAGACGTTAAATCCGTTTTCTGTAGTAGTGTCTCATGTATGTATGTTCAGTTTGGGTAGTTGTTGCTCTTTTTTTTGTTTGCTTTCGGTTGTTATTGCTGTCTTTTGCTTTCTAATCAGTGAAGACATAAAGCCCACTGGAATTTATATATAGATGCTTATCCTTTAAGGATTCAGCATACTGTACAAACTGGAATTTTAAATGAATAAAAGATAAGATCATTCTTAAATTATTGAAACCCAAAGAAAAAAAAAAAAAAGTGCAATGATTTAAGCTAAAGATCGAAATGTCCAAAAGAAAAAAGAATATCGTGCATGCGCATTGAGAAAATTTTTTGTGGATACAGAGAAGGATGGTTTATTCATTTATTTTTTTTAATCAACAAACTTTCTAATCTCCTTTTACTTACTTCTTGGACCATATGAATGCCCGCTAATTATTTTATGATAACTTTTAACTTTTGTGAAAAATTAAGTTGTATATCAATCAAGAAATGATTATCCAAGGGGAAGGCTGGAAAGGGGGTAAGTGCCTTCACGGTTCAAAAATCGATAGGCACTCGATGGGCGTCTAGGCGGGGATTAATCGACAGCTGTTTATTTATTTTTTTATTTTTAAGATATGTTTAAATTTTTTATATTTTTAAGACTAATTATTAAGTATTTAATACTTTAAATAGTTAATTTTAGATAGATCCCGACTCCAACCTGACCCACCGCGAATTCTATGTATAAACCCGCTTAGAACCCTATCCCACCATGTAATAAATTATATATATATATATATATAATATATACTACCTATATATAATTATCTACGAATACCATATACTATATATATAATAGTTGAATAACTGGGTAACTTTTACTATTTTTAATCTAAAACTAAATAGTAAGTTATTTAAAAATAAACAATTTAAGTTATTATATTTTAACATTTCTATTATTTTATGTTTTAGTATAATAATGAATTTTATTTTTTATATATGAGTAATTTAAATATTTTTTTTAAAAATAATAATAATAAGATTAATAAGTGGTGAGTACCCGTGGTGACCACCCGCACCCAGTGGGATTGGGTGGGTTTTTGAAAAAGTCCACCCGATACAAGTTAAAGGTAAGGGGACTAGAGAAAATATAAAGTGGGTCAGGTGATGAATGTAACATTTCTCGACCCATTGCCATCCCTGGTGTAGGCTATGACATTGCTAGCTCAGTGGGGTGAAGCAAATAAGATTAATCAAAGGAAAATCTAAGCTTTCCCTAAAGATGTTATAAGTTTAACCTCACTTAATGATAAATACAGAAAGCCTTCCCTAACTGCATTACAAGGTCCGACCTTTCCTATTGCCGAATAGATCAGCTTGTTCCCCAACAACAACGAATAGGCATAACTAACACGCTACTCCTCAACCATCGCATAGCATCTTTACACAAGGTTATCTGAACAAAATAGAAGAGCTTGATGAATTGGCTTAGATCGGTGGGGTTCACTACCGATTTAGAAAGGCCACTTATCCACAATTTTTAAAAGGCTTTAGAATGACTGGCACAAGTTCTTGGATCAACAAAACTTTCATTGTTGCAAAATAAAGTGGAGGGATAATGATAGAAAAGTTAGACTAGACCCAAATGTTCACAAAACAAAAAGTGCAACATGGACGGAATTGAGTTATGTGAGCCAATGTCAACCCAAGGTGTCAATTAAGATATGAAATTAGATCAACGAGGCTTCAGCTCAAAACATACACCAAGAGGAGCCTAGGTCCACATAAAGCTTAGGAACATCCACTTTACATAGACTGTGTTTGGAAACCCGAAAAATGATTTCTGTAAATCATTTTCCGGGTTTTTAGTGTTTACTATACTTGAAAAATTCAGTCAACGAAAAACATTTCCGTTAATGAAAGAAAATGTGCTCAATTTGACGGAAAATGACTTCCCCCATTTGCTATTTCATTCATTTTTTAAGTTTCT
Organism: Ipomoea purpurea; assembly: GCA_009835305.1. Classification (NCBI taxonomy): domain Eukaryota; kingdom Viridiplantae; phylum Streptophyta; class Magnoliopsida; order Solanales; family Convolvulaceae; genus Ipomoea; species Ipomoea purpurea. The sequence continues at coordinate 5,019 of VALG01006973.1, forward strand.
GACAGAACTGGTTTCCGCTAGAAACCATGGCCCATGGTTCTGGCGGAACCCAGTTCCACTAAAAAACCATAGCTATGTTTCTGCGAAACCTAGTTCCGCCAGAAACCAGATTTTTTTTTAGTTTAAAACATTTAAATATATTTTTTATTCTAAATAAAATAATTAAAACATTTAATTATATCATTCTACTCCAGAAAATAAATCAAACACACTAAAACAGTTTTTCAAATGCAACCAAACACTGAAAAATGAAACTATTTTCCGACCAAAAATCATTTTCCTGAAATCATTGGTATATTGTAATCAAATGTTCATCATTAAAATACTTCTCTCGAACATTCAATCTTTGTAATCACAAAGCAATTAATAGCAAGAATCGCAAATTCACTATCCCTTTTTACCTTCCATATCCTCCATCTATTGTCAATCCTTAATTTGGCTTGTACATTTGATTTGTAAAATTTGTCAATAATAATGGAGAGCGCAACCTAATTTAGGCAATACCATATTACATTTTGCTCCACAAATCACAACTCTGTCTTCATACCATATTCTCACCAATTGTTTTAAGCAAAACTGCTTTGTTATCCAAGACTCCTAATTGTGCCTGCCCAAAACTTCTGTCGATTTCCCTACTTACCATTTAAAAAAGAAAAATACTTTATTCCTCTAAATTATATATTTATAACAATTTTCTCCTAAATTATTTAAAAATATATATTTGTCCCCTCAATTGTTATAAAAGTGACAATATTTCCCTCTCTGATATATTAAATTAACATTTCTCCCATCAAATAAATATTTTATTTATTTTTGTTCTTCAACAAACAAATTAAGAATGACTCCAATTCAAAAAATGGAATCATGAATCAGAAATTCAAATCAGAACAACTACTACTGTTAATTTAAAATAATAATTATAATATTTGCAAGGTGTATAGTCTTTTTCACATTTATTCTGATTTTTACATAACTATATATAACCACAATTTAGTTTAATTTTAAACAGTTGGTTCACAATTTCAAATATAATTTAAACTATTGGATCAAACTTTTTTTTTAAACTTTTATTTTTAAAACATTCTAAATACAACATATTTTATTTTTTCAATTCAGAACAAAAATAATTTCAATTCGAATTCCAATGTTAAAGTGTAACCATAACATTCCTATTCGGTTGTTATAATATTCATTCAGTTTACTTTATAAGCAAATGTTTATTTAACATATTTAAATAATTCAAAGAGAAAAATACTATAAGAATAACATAAGGAAAAATCAAAAACTGGGTACACACAAAACTATCACTCAAATAAATTCGAATTGTTATTTGGTGCCAAAATTTATGGCACCGAATATAGAAAACATATGCCATACATCATAATACAAATTTAAATTATCATACATTCATATACCAAAAATTTAACAAAAATGTATTATTAAAATCACTAAAAAACAATTGAGGTTATGTGAGAACGTCCATATAGCAACTTCAAGGAAATCTGCGACCGCCCGAACCCTGAAAGCAAGAAACAGGAACACAACATCATAGATATACAAACATTACTAATTACATGTTTGAAAGATGAACACAACATCATATATATATATACAAACATCACTAATTAAATGCAAAACATAATTAACATGATGTTTAAAATGAACACAACAACATCATATATATATATATATATACAAACATTACTAATTACATATTAACATGATGTTGTGCCATTATTTAACTCCATTCCAGTAGAAAATCCGAAGGTAGGAGGTGATGGACAGCACTCAATATATGAGTTTATCAGTTGCAATCACCAAAATTAAGCCTTTTGGGTTAATCACATAGTATAAACTCAGTCCAATACAAAAAACAATTCTTTAAAGCATAAACTACACATTAAATGCCTCAGAAAATCCAGCATTATCATTTGGAATGTAGCTTCACCAAGAGGTTCCCCCTGCAAAGCAGGGACTTGGCTCCACTACACCTCATTAATATGGATTAAAACATCACAGGCAATGAATTACAAATTATATATACAACCAAAAATATATATTGTGCTATCATTTAACTCCAATCTCAGTCTAATTGCCAGAGAGAAGCTGATAAATAGCACTTAAATATCTGGAGTTTGTCAAGACCCTATACCCACTAAAAGGTAGAGAAAGAGTATAGTTAAAACTCAAAATCAAGAAACCAAGATAAATATAATGCAAACAAACAATTAGGCTCAGATAAAACTACAGCTTTATCAATCAAGGATATTCAGAAGCAGAACTGGCGTTTGAAAGCTGAATTGTAATCATCAATGCCACAAATTAAGAAACAAACATAATACATCAACATATTGAAACAAAAAAAAATAAAAAATCGAGGCTCATATTAAGAAATTCAACCATTTATTTGTTCTTGCTTCATCGATTGCTCTCAGAAGCGCGGATAAATCCATTTTAATCATCGCCACGATATTTAAACACTGAAACATAAAAATAATAGCAATGAGTTCAAAAGTTCAGATCCAATTTAGAAACACAGAAAGTATAGCAGACGTACTTAGGAGTAAATCAAAAACATAGAATGAATACCCCACGTATCATCGGCACTGAATTTATGCCTCCATGACTAGCCACTGCTTTCATTGACAATTAGAAAGGAAGCTAAAGGTGAGGAGAGGCAAACAATGAAGCAATTGAAAGAATCAACAAAATTCAAATCAAAGATGCATATTTCAAACAAGCAGGTGTAGCCGTTGAATTGACACAGATCAGCCATGGAAAAAGAGGTAAATAAGGGGCTAAAGCTGCCCAACACTAGCTGGCAAGTTTAATTCCCTTACCTATGCATGGTAACATTTTTATACTTTATGGAATCTTAATAATGATTCTCTCATGCCTTCACCTTATATTACTTACATCTAGACGAATGCTCGGGTAATATCATACATTATGCGAAAAAATACTGGGTGTGATAACAATAGGTATCAATCTCTGGGTTTCTTAGACCTCTCTGATATTGATGAGGAGTAAATAATAGACCGGCATGATAAATATATACAAATTCTCGAAATTATCACACTATCTATATATGTAATACACACGGAGGCATTAAACTCCTCGTTTCCCAGGAATGCCCATAACTCATATAAATCTGTGTCTCCTCTTTTACAGGTGGTTGTAATGCCTTAAGAACATTATATGCTCTACCCGAGTGTCAGTACCTCGTTCTATGTTCATCTTGTGATTTGTTGGCCTCAATGGGGCACAGTAGAAAAGATCTCCTGGATTGATTTGCAATAAAGCATTAAAGGCTAAACGCATAAGAGCACAAAGTCAAACTCGTACCATACTAAATATTATGATAACTAGCACCACTTCGGTGGTCCTTACCACACACAAATGTCCAGTCGGAACTACTTAGCCCCAAGACATTTCTGTAAGTTTTACTTAAGAATGATTCTCATATCACACAGATCGTCATCGTAGGGTGTGTGGGGTTGCCTCCTTTGTCTCATTCACAGTGAGGAAGATACTAATTTCTATAACATAGTGCTTCAGATTGTTTTAGTTTAATTAAAGTATAAAACAAGCATGTAACTTTTAAACCAAAACCAGTATCGTATTACGATAAGTGCATTATTCGTCAGTTGATACCGGTCCTCTCGAGACTCTACTTAAGTTCAATTCTACCTTTGGTCGAATTCCCTGTCTCCTGTGTGTGCCGATCTGGAGATTGTCTCGCACTCCCAGACTGCTGTCATTACTTGTGTTTGTGTCTCCAGAGAAAGCCTACAACGGGCCAGACTTACTCATTTTACTTGTATTGCTGCTGCAGATAGATCGTCAAGCACTGTTCAAACATATATCCGAAAAATAGTCAGAATAAGGAATTCAACAGTTGAAAAGACAAAGGAGACCCGAGAATCACCACAATCTTCTAAGAGATAATCGTGCCTGCGTGACTTATAACGAGTTCCCCTGAGAAACCCAATCTAGTCAGCATCTTTATAGTGCGCATACCCCGAACCCACTGCAATTTTCAGGGTTTTAGTTATATTTCTTAGCACTTGGTAGGTTTTTTGTTTGTCTTCCCCTCCATATAGTCTTCTCTGGTCATCGAAAATTTATTTGTGGCATAGATAATATGGCGGGTCTGACATGCAACTAGGCCCCAAATAATTTCCATATTCTCCTGGAGACAATACATTCTACCGAGTGCCAGGCGTTGCAATTTCTAATTCAAATATATACCGCGCAGTGAGAGTAGGGCCGGTCTCAGTTGTCCAAACCGCTAGCACACAAGTGCACTCCAATCTGAAAACTATCTTCGTTGTCCATTCCTGTTCGTTTCTACTTAGTGATTAACGATATATATTTTTGTTGGTATGTGCTTGAGCGCGTAGGTTTTAGTTCACGAGTCTATAATGCTTAGAAGTGTGGAGCCGGATGTTTTTAAGTTGGAGATGGGGGTGAATAGGAAATTACTGGAGTTTTAGGTGTAATATTATTTTAGGCTTTAATTCCAGTTCTCTTAGCTCTGTCAAGCATTAACACTGGTCGATAGTGATCTTCGACTCTTCCCCGAGAAGGTGTGGGGACGGCAAGTACTATAGTGCTGCTTAATGTTGAATATGTACCTATAAAACTGTATTTGCGTAATTTGTGTTTCTAAAGTTTTACCAAGTGATTTCACCCGCTCTCTATCTTTTCTTTGTGTGAGGTAAAAGTATGTTTAGGGAGTGGATACAACTAGTGGATAACTTTATTAGTTGTCACACATTTGAGCAATTTTTGGGCCGCACCGTCGTTATTTACACTTAATCTATGAAATTACATGAGTCAAAGAAATTAATCCGAGATTGGAGCAGTTTTCGATGTCCTACTTGTAATCCTTTTCGGTGCCACCTGGTTTATGGTTGATGTTATTTTGTTTCTTACCTGATGCAATAAAGTGAAGGGAGTTTCTTTAAGTAGAGATGGATAAAGTGAGGGGAGGTTATTTTAACTTCAACAGTCTCCATCGCGCTTCCTATAGATTCCTAATGCTGTGTAAGCTCCTATTTGTCCTAAGTACCTATGTTTAAGCCTACTCCTGAGTCTGGTCCTTAATATCTTATCATAGGGTCAAACTTAGGCTCTGATACCTACTGTAACACCCCGAAATTTTTAAAACTTTTAAAGGCGTATATAATAAAGGTATTCTTATTAAATCCCAAACAGAGCATTGCTAACACAAGGGTGCGGGGTGTTATGCCACACCTGAGCTGGAGAACTCAGATGCACAGGCTAACTAATCTATATTCTGAAATAAAGTGAATGGCACGCAGGCCGAAAAGAAACTATCACGAGAGATGCTGGTAACCCACTCCAACGCCTCCGAATCTCTACCCTCCATTATTAATCCTCAGTGCCTTAAAGCTCCAAAATATGCAGCTTTATCGAGAGATCTGTAACCCACTCCAACCCGTGATAATACAATACATATATATATATATATATATACAAAACCATTTGAGAATGAAGATATATCCTACGAACTCTAAGCTTTAAAACCGAATAAACTCGACCAGATAGAGCTAACATAACAACATTTATAACTAAGCATATTAGTTCACAACAGGCAAGACAGTATTAAGGCAGAAACCAACAATAAATCGTAACCCCAACATTACAATCCCCAACATAAATCCCATAGTCACATCCCCCAAATACTCATAAACCACAACTCATCCATATCTCACAATTAATCACACTTTGTTGGCGCACAGACCAATCGCATGCCCATACATGAGCCAGCGGCATATAGATCTGCCACTGCCTCTGCAGCACCTGCACCGTATCCACACGGAGGGGTCCGACTCGCTAACCGATCCCGATGAACGGCAGCTCATCATAGGTGATCGCAACCAAAACAGTGGACCGTAGCCAAGAGTATGTCATCTGACCTCAGCCCAGAAAATGAACTGCAACTCATCGTGATCGCAAACATATAGTAATCTTTATATAACTGACCCATCCAACTCGTCCTGGTTAACAGTGGATGGGCTCAACCATTCAACTTCCCATATAGTGGACAGCAGCCCTATAATAATATTTATCAATCCGTGACCAGTCTTACGGCCTGTTTAACACCGATATGTTCTCACCCATCTGACGCCCGTCTACCCCGATGATGCAACAAATCAGGTAACATGCACCACATAACACATAGCAACAATCAATCGCACATTAGCACATTGGGAAGTGGAAAACGTATAACAAAACCTATTCTATATTCACACTACTAAGAATAATCAATAGTAGGGTTCATGCTTCTTCCACCTAGGTAAACGGAATACCAATTCACTAACAATGCAATAACAAATCATACAACCTACGAACGACCCCGAAACATCAAACTAACATAGGCACGATAGACGAGTCCGTTTTACGCCACCGGATTGGGAAACATCAAATGGTAAGCCAAAATCCCAACGGGGTAATATCCAGCGGTATCCGGTGTGAGGGTACTCGCCGGCGAC
>VALG01006974.1:0-34266 GCA_009835305.1 Ipomoea purpurea
AATACGAGTCTAATATCCTGAATTGCTGGGGCTTGGCAACCCTGATGGCAGTTTCATTCAGCTCGAGCACGCCTGGTCCGCCATAAAAGTAGGTCAAGGTGGTGGGTGTAACCATAAGAAACAATTGTAAAAGTCATGTTGACGATGTGATAACGACATGCTTTGCACAACATATATGAGGAAGGTTTATTCTGCCTTGTGTGCTTGACGCATTCAGAAGAGGACCGATCAACACCATAGCAGGTGACAATCTAGAGCCATTTACAGTTTATGGAAGTAATAAGCAGTGGATTGAGGGTGACATGGATTCTGTCCACGAGAGCATAAAGTCATATAGTATGACTACTGATAGTGCTTGGTAGGAACTGTGGCGATAGTTTCCGCGAATGCTTAGGCCCTGTCTACATCGAATTCACCTGGTACTGCCGAAAAAGCATCGAAGACGGGAGCAATGACAGATGTACAGTCTTTATCACTCGCCACCGCTACCGTGGGTAAGTTAATGGGTGATATAATGACTCCCTGGATCAAAACTGAGAAAAGAATGGTCGTCTCCACATCCGAAGTGAGGTTGAAAAGGTTTAAGGAGGCAGTGCCAGATCGTAGCTTGAAGATTCCTTTGGCGCCAAACCAGTACACTTGGTCAAGTCGAGGGCACTAACAGAATTGATTGTGAGGAAAAATTGGACCGTATCTAGCAAATGAACAGTTGCTTAATTGTTTGAAGGGGGTATGAGCGCTCTCTTTGCAGTTCCCTTACAGTGACCATCTTTCCGCTCATTTTAAACGCCTGTAAGCTTCCGAGGTTACGTAAGAGCTAGATTCTTTTGATAATAGTGGCTCCGCGGACGCGGCAGGCTGTAGTAAGATAGTCGCAAATTGGGATCGGACCCCAAGTGGCTTGACACTTTATCCAGAGTAGAGGTGTGCGCGGATATTTCAGGTGGGAGCCGGACATTATATCAAGGATGTTCCAGCGGAAAATTGAGCTAAAAAGCCGTTGATTTGCTCAGTTCCTCGCGAGATGAACTCGGGATGCGTGAGTATGCTTGGTGGAGAAGAACCTGCTTTTTTTGTTGGAACAGCAACACTCCTATTGGAAGCAGCGAGCAAAAGAATTTTGACCAGGGGGGATGTAAACAGTAAGTTTTTCCCATAACTCTGTAAAGGCAAGATGACGAAGGAATACTTTTAAAGGCTCTAGGATGAGAATGGGAGTTAGGTGGAGGATGAGGCGGGATTGGACAATGTCATGTGAATTATTTCTCTGGTTTGTTTTCGCCAGACTTTGGGGATATTCAGGAGGTGATTGATACAATTTCTGAAAAGGTTACTGACCGCGACAATGTTAGGCTCCTTCGCCCCCTCAGTAATGGAGGAGGTGCGTACGCTGTGTTTCAGATGCACCCGGATAAGCTCCCTGGACTGGATCGTTTTGGCCCAGGGTTTTTCTAGTATTTTTGGGATATTGTCAGAGGGGAGATCACGGCTTTTTGTAGAAGTTTCCTTGATACAGCTAATCCCTCAGAGGGCCAATGACAACATTTATAGTGCTGATTCCAAAGAATACGGTTCCAGAGTCTATGAAAGATCTACGCCTGATTGCGTTTGTAACGTGGTCTATAAGATAGCGATGAAAAGTATGTGCTAATCGGTTGAAGCCCTTGTTGCAGAGTTTAATTTCAGGAGCCTATAGTGCTTTAATTCCAGGCCGCCTAATTACAGATAATACCATGTTGGCCTATGAGGTGCACCATCACTTGAAGCGGAAAGACTCAAGGGCGGAAGGGGGTTGTGGCGTTAAAAGCTTGATATGTCCAAGGCTTAATGACCGAGTAGAGTAGCAGTTCCTCCCGGCAGTGATGCTTAAGATGGGGTTTGGTAGACGGTGGGTTGATATCTTACTTGAAACGATCACTTCAAGTGCGTTATCATAACTGCATGAGCAGCGAAAAGTAGAGCATATTATCCCGGGTAGAGGCCTTCGGCAAGGGGACCTGCTATCCCCCTACTTGTTCCTTTTTGCGGCTGAATGGTTGAGTGCTATGATGATGAGAGAAGGATGTCTATGGGCTTGTTGCATGGGGTTACTGTGGCTAGGGGTGCACCCTCCACTTCACTTCTCCTTTTTTGCTAACGACTCCTTGTTCCACCGGGCAAATGTTGATGAAAGTGTGTAGATGAGTATGTTCTGGATACCTATGCGAAAACATCTGGTCAGTATATTAATTATGATAAGTCTGGTGCTTGTTTTAGTGCTAATGTGTCGCAGAATGTCCGTAATGAAATGGTTGATATTCTGGGGTGGAGAGGGATTGACTAGTGAAAGTATATGGGGTTTCCCTCACTAGTGGGAAGAAGGAAAAAGGTCATCCTGGGTTTTTTGAAAGACCGGATACTGTCCAGGGTACGGTCGTGAAATGCTAAGTTTTCAAGAGACTAGAGAGAAGTCCTTTTGAAAAATTTGCTACAAGCAATGCGGCATATGCAATGTCGATTTTCTTGTTTCCCCATCGGCCTGTGGTCGGGATATGAGGTTATTATGAATCAGTATTGGTGGACAGGTAGTTGGGATAGTCGTGGTATTAAGTGGGCGTTCCTGGGAAGGGTTGTCTAGGCCTAAAGCGAATGGTGGTATGAGTTTTCGCCGCCTGCATGAGATGAATAAGGCCTTACTTGGTAAGCAAGCCGCTAGCCTAGTGGCTCGCGTGTTCAATGCACGCTATTACCCTAGCTGTGATTACTTTGATGCTGGGGAGGGAGTAATCCTTCCTTTGTATGGAGGGGTATGTTGGAGGTTAAAGGTTGTTTGAAGGAGACTGTAGGAGGACAATTGGCGATGGGCATGAGACTACTATAGGCTTGGATCCTTGGCTCCCGGTTGATGACAATCCGTATGTGGAAACAGACCTGCACCCGTCGTTACGTACAACCCCGGTGTCCTCTCTTATGAATATGCATGTTACAGGGTGGGATGTAGAGTGTGTTTATGATATTTTTAATGTCTGTGATGCTAATTGATTTAAATATTTCCTGTTAGTATTCAGAGGCCTCGAGATCAGTGGATATGGCAATGGGATCAATAGGGTGCTAATACAATTAGTGTGATGCAAAAGATAAATAGCAGGATGTAACCATTGGTTAGAGTCGAGATTGAAACCAAGCTCCTTCGGAATTCCTAAGAATCCAATTACAAAAGTTACAAAACACAATAGAATTTGTGGAAATAACATAGTATATTTTCAAAAAGGATCAGAAGTATAAGAAATTTTGGTTTGATTCTCCCCTTTCTCATCAATTGTGAAAAAGCGAAAATTTTTGTTAATTGGTTTTTGAACCCTTTTTTCCCCATAAAGACATTGAATCAGCAGGGTTTTTTTTTCCACTATAATTTTTAAACCAACATTTAAATGTCCTTCAAAAGTCATTAAATAAATCCGAAACATATAAAATGCGTTAATCCCACTGTGCCCCAAGCTATTAGGGCGAAAATCGGCGAATAAAGCCAGCTATCATTAAGAATTTCATCTTTTGACCAAAAACAAGCAAGGGGCGAAATACCACAAAGTGAAAGTGTACCTAATAAAAACACCTTTGGTTATCAGTACGTGTTTTGTTAAACCACCCATAAAACCATATTCTGACTTTTCAATACAAGCATCCTCACAATGGTGGATGCGGATAATCGCCCATGACGAAGATATGGAACTGCATATTCCCCCGAAGGTGAAGAATATTTTGTGGCAGTTGGCAACTTCCTATCTCCTACACGAGATATTCTAAAATCTAGAAATGTTGAATGCTCTCTGAATGTCATATGTGCAGTTGCGTGCAGGAATCAGCCCTTCATCTGTTTGTCTATTGCGCTGAAGCAGCTCGGCTTTGGAACAAGCTGGGATTGCCACCATATCAGTGGCTATGCTGGTTAATAGTATAAAGTGATTTGTTTTTTTGGGCTATTAATTTGCTAGAGTTGACTCTATGCCTAAGTTTTGTTATGGCTTGTTGGGGTGTGGTGGCAGCAAGAATGATAGTGTGTTGGAAAGGTGTTTGGCTGATATGAATTTTATGCTACATAAGGCGATGGTGTTCCTGGATTGTTAAGAGGAGTGCGAATAGGGGATGCCAAACACTCAGGAGCAGTTGAACAACGGTGTCTTGGACCAAACCTGCGCATGGAGGATAAAGTTGAACACAGATGCGGCGTTGAGGCAGGAGAATAAATGAAAATGGTGTTGGCTGGGTCCTGAGAGATGATAATGGAAACTTCCTTGCTACCCAAGAACATGAGGATTCCAGGGTTTTTATGGCTAAAGAAGCTGAGGCACTTAGCATATGGGAGGCTTTGAGTTAGTTAAAGACTACTGGGATGGGTGGTATTGATATGGAAACGGACTGTCAAAACTGTTTTTAATATGTACGTTCGCCATCTTTTAATTTTGCTTTTGGTTTTTAGTTGAGGACATTAAAAATTTAGCATCTGAGATTGTAGATTTTGAATTCTACTGTGTGAAGCGATCTGCGAATAGTGTCGCCCATAATGTTGCTAGGGATACCTTTTTTGTGACAGATTGCAGAGAATGACTTGATTATCCTCCATCTTTTCTGTGAACACTCTTGCTTATGATTTAATGAATTAGTTTTTCATCTTCAAAAAAAAAAAAAAAATCAACTGTTTTTTTTTCTGCTCAATTATCTACATGATTGAATTTCAAAAAAGAAGACTCACTCACGTGCACATATTGCTATTTGCCAAAAGAATAAATCGGGCAAATTCTGCAGCCGAAATTGATGCCTTGATTTCTGAAATTCCAGACCCAGATGCTGACATTGAGTACAATGACGCAGTTAGCGAATTCATGTTACATGAACCATACGGGCAACAAAAACTACGAAACACTCGTCACTCACTTATGCAGATTTTCCCAGTAAGTTTGTTGGAGACAAGATCTGCGTGAATGGCATTCAAGGAAGAAAGGATTCTCCATAGGAATATTGTTTTATGTTCCGCCAGGTTGATAAACATTATTTTTAGTGTTATTTTAAAAATTTTTTATAGTTAATTTGCAATAATTGATTAATTTATATTTATTTTTTTTATTATTGCTATAAATTAGTTTTATTAATATTGGTAATTTTTTAGGTTGTTTTTGTTATTAATTAGTATTGTTATTAAAATTTGCCAGTCCAACAATTTCATAATCTAATCAATTTAATAATAATAATACTAATAATAATTAGGTTTAGTAGTACATAGTCACTAGGAGATTAATAAGTTTAAACTAGTTAATTGTGGACTCTAATTTATTTAAGCTTTGTTTTATTAGTCTTATTATTTAATTTCTCATTAGATTTAATTATATAAATTAGTCTTGTTTGTCCGTCAACAGCTAAGCGGAAGAAGATCTCAATGTTTCGCCCTGCCTACTAACCCATTGAGTCACCATGATTTACATCCTCCCACATGCTCTGTCGGGTCGGAGTGTGGAGGGTCCTTAGGGTTGGGGATTCAGCCTTTTTGGGGTAAGATCTCAATGTTTCCGATCGGCGAAGAGCGATTTGCAGTGAAGAAATAGGAAGAAATACGGAGGAAGCCGTTGAGCCTTAAGCAGTATAAATTAGGAGTGGATTCAAGGTAAAGGGCATCAAATTACTCCGGACCAATTCCGGTCGGAGGGGGTTGTTCGTGGCAATGGAATTCTGGGCTTGACAATTTTGGCGGTGGCGTGGTCTCGACCAGCAGCAATCCAAGTTTCATTTGGCAAAACAAAGCAACAGTTAATTACGGCAATTGCTTGCACCTCTCTTCATCATTATTTATTTTTTGTTGAATTATCTTGTACTTATGCTTTGTAAAGTGGATGCTGAGTGAGCTACTTCCTGCTAAGTTCTTTATGATTTCAACCAAATTAACCATATGATTGGAGTAATTTGGCCAGATTTGGCATAAGATTTATTCTTTTCTTTTCATTAATTTATTTGCAATTGTTATTTCCACTGTTTTGTTTAGCTTTTCGCATTCTCACTGCTAGTTTATTAACAATATGACATAAATATGTATTGGTTGAATTCCACCGGAACATGATACGATTACTATGAAATTTCTTCATTACTACTTGTTTTAATGTTACCCGGATTGAGGTTTATTCTAAGTTCTATGTTACGATTAGTTATGCTGAAATCTGGCCAATTCAGCTTTCATTAGTCGGATTGAGGGAATTAATTGAGTACACACCATGCCTTTTAATTTAGCTTTCATTACTTAGCTTATTGAATTTTAATTTAATTTTCTTGGAGTTGAGTAGATTCTTATCTTTGATATTCATTTTTAGCACTATTAGAATTGTTAAGTTAATTGTTTTAATGTTGAGTTCATTAAATTGCATTGTTATTAAATTGCATTTGTATCAATTCCCTGTGGGATCGACATTTGCCTTTGCACACTATTACTACAGTGATTCGTGCACTTGCGAGGACATTATATTTAAAAGTGTCCATCAGGTGTGGAGAATTATACTATCTAAGATGCCTTTTAAATCTCATACATGGACTTTCAAGTCGCGAGGATATTCGCACCGTTGGGAGGGTCATTCACAATCATTTAGGGATGCATGTTATGAATATGTATTATTAGATGATGACAAGGAGTACATCAACGGTATTACTAACTCGAGTTACTGGGCACCTGCGTCTGCATTGCGATGGTTGTTTGCTACGTTGTTGACTTCAAGTTCAATTAGTAGACCTGGGGCAGTGTGGAATGCCGTTTGGGAATTTCTTGCGGAGGATGCCCAGTTTCATCGTTGACGTCTCATGCACAATCTAGGTACATCAATATCCAATCTATTTATTCAACATTCTTATTTGCTTATCATTATTTATAAAAAAGAAAAAAAAAACCCATTCGTTGATTTTGTTTTTGTTTCGTTTTTGGACTATGAAGATTTGTTGTTATTGGAATATGATAATTAAGCAACAGTTTGCTCCGGTAGAGTTGGAGAAGTTGCTATCTTTGTGGGGTGGGGAGGGGGGAGAGTGAGCAACTACCCAGAAATGCCACTTCCAGAAGAAAGCAGCATTGGATTGACAGAAAACATGTTGATATCCGAAGAGTTGGCGTACGACAAGGAAACATTGAAGGCAGAGCATGGAACATTGGTAACATAATTGACGGACGAAAATAAATATTTACGACTCTGTGATGAATGATATTAATTATAATGGAGGGGGATTGTTCTTTGTGTATGGTTACGGAGGAACAAGCAAGATGTTCGTGTGGATAACATTATCTTCAAAGATAAGGAGCCGTGGAGATATTGTTCTAAATGTTGCTTCAAGTGGAATAACATCTTTACTCTTGCCGGGTGACATGACGACGCATTCTCGATTTGCTATATTGCTCTCATGGAATGAAGATTCCACGTGTAATATATCGCAAAGCAGTGACCTTTGCAAGGTTATAATAAGGAGCAAATTGATAATAATATGGGATGAAACACTAATGACGCACACAATACTATTTTGAGGCTTTGGACAAAACCGTGAGATATCTATTAAGGTTCACCATACCAGGTAGTGCTGAGAAAACATTTGGTGGAAAGACAATAGTGTTGGGCGGTGATTTTAGATAGATTCTTCCAGTTATTCCAAAAGCAATGAGACCAATGGTTGTGGGAGTAACTATTAATTCTTCATACCTCTAGAGGAATTGCAAGGTATTGAGGCTCACGAAGAACTTGAGACTACAGAGCTTAGCTTCATACGAAGATAGACAGACGGTTGATTGGTTCTCAAAATGGATTGCAGACATCGGAGATGGGATTACAAGGTTTGTAAACAATGGTTTGTTTGAGATCGATATTCCGCAAAGGTTTCTATTGAAGTGTGGACCTGATACAATCGCAACTATAGTTGAAAGCACATTTCTAAGCGCGAAATATGGAATGCATGAAGAGTCGCACCTAGAAGGACGAGCGATCCTGTCACCGACTTTAGATGTTGTTGATCAAATTAATCAGTATATGTGTGATATGAATACTATAGAAGGTCGAACATATTTACGTTATGACTCTTTGTATATCTACATGTTGACTATTATTTGGATAATTATTTTCTCGAATTAAAGCAATAATAACATCATAAAACATAATCGATTAAACTAAAATCATCAATTGCACTATATAATATTCAATGTTATAATTTACACTATTGAATATCAATATAATTATTATTAATATATTATAACACATACATTTCGCGCATTGCAAGAGTGTAAATACTAATATTTATTTTAAAAGTAAATATATTCATTTAACATTTTTTAAAAAAATATTGTCACTTGAATAATTCTAAAAAAAAAAGTGTTATAAATATATAATAACTAGTGCTATTTTCCCATTAAAAAAAAAACCATAGCAAAAATCGAAAGACACCCCTAATTAGCGCACATACATGTGGCGCACCACTGAATATACTCCTAAAACGCGGACTTGCTTG
Organism: Ipomoea purpurea; assembly: GCA_009835305.1. Lineage (NCBI taxonomy): Eukaryota > Viridiplantae > Streptophyta > Magnoliopsida > Solanales > Convolvulaceae > Ipomoea > Ipomoea purpurea. Next base: position 8,497 of record VALG01006974.1, read on the forward strand.
AATTTACGATCCGGCCCTTCAACCTCCCCAAGAGCCAAACTCCACCAATTGCGTCTCTACTAAATCACCTTCTTGCACAAATATATATAATTATATATACACACACACGGAAGATCCGCTTAGCTAAATCCTCGAATTGCTTCCGTGTAAGGCCAGCCACCGTGCCGTGACGGCTGGCGTCGGTTCCGGTCCCCCCCTTCGGAGATTTTGGCTAATTCCTTAGATTAGATATTTTCAGATCGCGCTTTGATTCCATAATTTGCTAAGTAAACGACAGCACAGTGGAAAGCATTTTTCTCTTACTTCAAGGACACCGCTACCTTTCGCTTCCTTCCATTCCTCATTTCCTTCGATTGTAATTTGTGAGTTCTACGTCTTCTCTTCTGTTTTATTCTCGCGCTATATCTACTGGCGTATATATGATGCACATTCGTAGATCTGCTCCGTTTATGTTTTAATTTCATTTTATGAAATTGGATTCGTGTTTGTTGTACATTGATGATTGTTTATTTGGTTGAGCTTGTCTTGAATCCGATTATTGAGATGAAAGGTTGCTGTTTTATGAATTTTATTTTGGTTTGGGAGTGGAGTTTTAGATGATTAAGATCTGCGGGATTTTGTGGGTAGGAGTTTCCTTTGAGAGAGCCGTGTAGCTTATTTGATTATCAGAAATGGTGATGAAAAGTTTGGATTATAATTCTACCATCAAACTTTAGTTCTTTAGTGAGACTTTAGTTTCGACCCAATTATTTGACTGTGATGTGAAACTGTTGGGTTTGTTGAGGGTGGTTGACTCTATGGCATGTGTTGGAAAGTCCTCTGATTCACTCAATGCATAGGGGTGGCGTGGAAGATTCAGTTGGCTATGTTTAATTTCTTGGTTGGACCTCTTTGATGCTCCAATGCTTAAATGCTCTTGCCTGATGTATGCCGGTGCATCGGGCAAATATCCGGCTATTTTTAGTGCCTATAGATGCAAAAGTTTGTCGCATAATGAAAAACTCTGCTGGATCTTAGTGGTTTTGCAATTTTTCTGCACAATTTGAGGTTTGTCAGCCAGCGTAAAATGTATAATAACTTGGTTACAATGGTTAAAAAGAGAGTATGACTTTATAGACACTAATTGCTTTCAAGATGGTTCCATGACTTCCATTCAGAATTAGTTTTGGCCTTGTTTCTACAAGATTGGATTTCATAGTCTTGTTTTTTTTTTTTTTTTTGGTGACTACAATCTAACTATCCGTAGTATCTGCTCAACAACATGATATGCCAACATCCTTGATTGGATAGGACTCGAACCTGTGACCTTCTGTTTGGAAGGGCCACAACCATGCCATCAAGCCACAAGGTACTTGGCCATGGTCTTGTTTTATAGGTTAGTTGCCTGAGTATTTCTTTTTACATGCTTGATTGCTGGCTATTTTGGTTCCAATGTAATTTTGGCCTTTTTCTAGGCACAATGGCCTTTTTCCTAGCACAATGACTTGCATTGAGAATATAGTCAATTTGAGCATTCCAGTGATCTTGTTAAATGCATTGCTGAACTTGGGAGTCCTAGATTTGCCCTCTTTACTGTTATTATTATTAGTTTGTCTGAATTGTATGGATTGAAAAAATTGCTCTTTTGAACTCGAAAAAGTCTTCATTTAAAATCTTTGTTTTAATGAAGGATTTTCTTGTACTTACTAAATTGGATTCAACTAGGTGCTGGGAATTGTAGCTGGCTGTGCAGATTTAGTCCACAAGCTATGTCTCTTGACAGCAAAATATCCTCGCCTCATAGGAGGTCACAAATACAGACCGCATTCTCAGTCTCCTCGCCAATGTTCAAGAGACAAAATTCTCGAAGCGATGACCATGAACTAGGGGGCTGTTCAGCTCTTCTTCAGCGTCACCGCTTCCTCCTGACTGCACTCGGCCTGCTAGCCTTTCTCTGCACCATCTACCTCTATTTTGCCGTCACTCTTGGGCCCAGCGACACCTGCTCCGGGTTCACAGGCGCAGAGAAAGCAGCGTGCCATTTGGAACATGGAAAGGCATTTGCGAAAGGCAAATTGAAGTTCTTCTAGCACATCGATGGCTGGCCTATCTGTCTGCAACTTGTTTGGTTGTAAAAGCATAAAGCTGAATATATTCATTCATATTATTAATGTAGTACGGAGTATATTTTTGTTAGTTAATATCTGGGTTGGGTTGTTACTAAAGCTGTTTAAGTTTGATTGGAGGAGGTGCATCATATGATTGTTGTGAAGAATCATGTGTTGTTGTCTGTAACATGGCAGCTAGCATTCTTTTTGTGATACACAGCTCCATCAATCCATTCAGGGACTGGACGAAGCATATAAATTATCGAAACAAACAAAGTGTGTTGGTTTTTCAGTGTTTTTCCTTCTGTCCAGCTCCATAGGTGAGCAAACTTAGAATTAAGAGATTTTTATTTTTATTTTTATTTATTTTTATTTATTTATTTTAAATTAAAGCAATAAAAATTTAAAAAATAATAAAAATAAAAAGAGATTTGCTCTAATTTAATTGGGCCGATTAATTGATCAATAATAATAATAATAGTAAATCAGCAAGTCCATCTATAACTGAAGACAAAAATGTCAATTTTTCATATAAGAAAAAACATCCCGAAGTCTTGCTATCATGGCGCCTGGCAAGCACTTTTTGGGTAACTACAAAAGAAATATTTATTTGCCTGTTTTTAGTATTCTACTATTAAAAGTAATTAGGATAATCCCAATTTATATATTTATTTTATTTTAATTAATTATATTTATTTTTAACTTTAAAAAAAATTATATTTATTTTTATTTTAATTTATACGGAGTATTTACTACTGGTATCAAACAAAAAACTTGTGCTACTCAAACAGGAAAATTTGAATACCCAATTACTATTCTGATTCCAAACCGTATCACCATTTAGATACTCAGATCTGAATTGTATCGTAGGAGCAGGAAAATGGAAAACGAATCTTCTTCGTGATCAGTGTGTGTTTGCTATAACCGAAGCAATCTCCGGAGCTTAAACCCCCGAGTGATATCTTCTTCGAAGCGGTTAATCCTGTGAATTTCACGAGGAGCAATGGCGGATTCCGTGAGGTTCCAACGCCGTAGGATCGATCACAAGCACGTACTTCCCTCATTCCTACTGTCTCACCGCACTCTCCTCTGTCTCACCTGGGCCATCGGATTTATTCTCGTCGTAGCGTGGCAAAGGAACGCCGTAGATCGGTTGTTTGTGTTCCGTCACTGGGCGCCGCCTCCGAGGCCCATCCCCAAGCTCCGATCGCCGGTCTTCAACCTCTCCGATTTTGGAGCTGTCGGCGACGGCGTGACTTTGAATACCAAGGCGTTTGAGAGGGCAATTTCTGAGATTCGGAAGCGAGGTGGCGGCCAGCTCAATGTCCAGCCTGGCCGTTGGCTCACCGCGCCTTTCAATCTCACCAGCCATATGACGATGTTCCTCGCTGAAAAGGCTGAAATACTTGGAATTGATGTAAGTATCCTGTGACCTTTGCTTATCGCTGTAAATTTCGATTTACCTTGAAAATTTTGGAACGGAATGGAGCAACCGAAGTACATTTCCTGTTTTTCATTTCTATTTCCTTTCACGTGCATCAAACATAAGAGCATTCTATGCTGTTGCCAGAAGGACTGGAAATTTAATTGATCTGCTATTCATCCCGTTTATGTGCCTAGTTTTCAATTGAATGTAGTTTCATCTGAAATTGAATTAGTTGCTGAGTATATAATATATACACACATAAATGTGTTGAGATGGAGCACATACTCCAATTGTAGTTAAGGTACATATAAATATGCAGTGAATTTAGTTTCTCTGTAATGGCTAAAACAGCTTTAAAATCCATATATGCTTAAACAGTAATGATTAGTTCTTGTATTATATATATGAAAATTTATTTATTAATTGAGTAGGAATGTTAAAATGCTTCCCCTAATCACTGCTAGATATAAGGATTTCATTAGTTATTTGAAGTTTCTATAAACAAACTTATTAGTGTTCTGTGCTAATGGAAGGATGAAAGATATTGGCCATTAATGCCTCCTTTGCCATCATATGGACATGGAAGAGAACATCCTGGACCACGGTATGGAAGTTTATCCATGGCCAAAATCTGACGGATGTTGTTATTACAGGTCAGTGTAGTTCCATTTGTAATAAACATGCTCTAAACTGCAGTTGCTACTTACAATTTACATAAACTTTTATTCTTATATTTATGAAAATGTAGAGTCATTTCATCTTGTATTGAAAGTTAGAAGTGGTTTTCTGTCTGTCCATGTGCAATGAGATTGAATTCCAGTAAAAAAATGCTTGCACCTCTAAATACAAGTGCCTCAAATTCTCATTTCAAATGTTTCTTTAAATAACATGTTTTTAATCTTCCAACTTCACATAACTGAACAACAGGGCATAATGGCACCATCAATGGACAAGGCCAAGTATGGTGGGTAAAGTATCGCAAAAAGTTGCTGAACTTCACTAGAGGTCCTCTTCTGCAAATCATGTGGTCCAGAGACATACATATCTCTAATGTTACTTTTCGTGATTCTCCATTCTGGAACCTTCACCCTTATGACTGTCAGAATGTTACAATTAAAGGTGTAACTATACTGGCTCCATTGTCCGGTGCCCCTAACACTGATGGAATAGATCCTGGTCAGTTCAAATCCCCATTGCACATATGGTTATTATTCCCTATTTTCCATTTATATACATTCTTGAAGAGCAGGAAGGGCAATCATGCTGCACTAGATTTTATACTGAAGGATGGACATTGCCAAGCTTTGAATGATGGACAGCTGCATAAAATATAGCATTAATAGTTTATTGATGATCTGTTTGTAGATATTATCAAAAAGCATGACTTTGTAATTAATAATACCAGTTAGGCTGCTGTGTTAATTTGTTAGAGATTATTTTGTATTGCCATGCACAAGTCATGGCTATCTAATACCTTCATGCAATTTTGTTTGCTGAGATATTCTGTAGTAACTATCTCATCTGAGATTATTGTTGTTGTTTGTGCAGATTCCTGTGTGAATATGGTTATAGAGGATAGTTATATAAGTGTTGGGGATGATGGAGTTGCAATTAAGAGTGGGTGGGATCAGTATGGAATTGCTTACTCTCGGCCTTCCTCAAACATTACAATCCGTAATCTCATTGTGCGCTCAATGATAAGGTGATATATGTTTTCTATCAGATTTCTAGTTCGTTGATGTGAATACCCCTCTATCTTAAATGCAGATATCTGACCACCTGAAATTGCATTATACATTCTCAATATGCGTATGTGAGCACATTCATTTTCTCGAGGAAAATGAATAAACTTCTTAAATGGCATTATTGGCAGCTTTATCAACATAAATTTTATAGGGATAAGGGTCTATTGTACTTTCATGAATAGTTCAAGGGCTTATTTGACCCTTATCCCAATTTGATAAAATATTATTTATGACAAGAAATGAATTGAGAATTTGAATGTATGAATTAATTTCAGAGTAGAAAAAACCTGCTTTATCAACTTTCATACAATAACCCCCCTCACCTCAACACCCTTATATTTTGTTCATTCAGCTGAATTTTTCATTCATTGCAGTGCTGGAGTATCAATTGGCAGTGAAATGTCTGGTGGGGTATCAAATATAACAGTGGATAATCTCCTTGTGTGGAACTCAAAGAGAGGCATCCGAATTAAGACAAGTCCTGGGAGAGGTGGATACATTCAAAATATAACCTACCGCAACCTGACATTGGAGAATGTCCGGGTTGGTATAGTGCTTAAAACTGATTACAATGACACCCTGATGAAGGATATGATCCAAAGGCTCTTCCAACTATTAAAAACATAAGCTTCACTGGCATCCATGGATATGGAATTCGTATCCCAGTCCGTATATATGGCAGCGCTGAGATTCCTGTGGAGGATGTTACTTTCCAGAACATGTCAGTTGGCATAACATACAAGAAGAAGCACATCTTCCAATGCTCTTTTGTCAAAGGGCGTGTGATCGGTAAAATTTTCCCTGCTCCATGTGAAATTCTCGACTTATATGATGAAGCAGGACACCTGGTTCGGCAATCAAAGCCACAGAATAGCCTTGACAACACAGATTATGATTCTTAATCGTGAGTAGGGACATCATTTTAACAAGTTTATGATGTGGTTATAGCCTGGTGACTTTTTAAAGTTGGACCATGGTAAAACATGTTACTGGTCATTAAGCTTGAGTTGCAGGAATTGACACGAAAGGATCTTTACACACACGACATGACTACTTAATTGCTGGGAGAATCTGAGCCCTCAAAATTTTAGCATGGCTGCATGGGGCTTTTATCACCTCCCTCTTGCCAGTGCTCAGTTCTCAGTACTCGTGAGAAAAAGAAAAATGGTCTTTCTACCAATTCAGTGTGCAAATGATGATACTTGGAAGGTGCAAAGGGTCGAAGATCATTCTGATATTACGGCAGAGAATGAAGATTGTGATGACGATTATTTAAGTCTCCTCACTGTGTCATTCCCCAACTGTATTGATAGGAAGAGGAGATCGAAAGAGTACGTGAGTATTTACTATATATGACCTTTTAGATTAACAGAAAACAGATGCACTAGATTGACACTTTTACTTGTCAAGGCTCAAGGGAACCCAACTTTGGCATGTGATTGTCGGGGCTCGGGGGGACGAATTTAATGACAAGTCATCTTCACAAGTCAAAACTGTTTGTATGCTGATATTTAGATGAAGCTTTTAGCAATTGTTAATCTTCTATCGTGCACAATATCTAAAAGGTCAAATTACCTATGATATCCTTGTACTATAACGTTTTGTTCAATTTAGTTCTTCTACCTTAATTTTGTTCAATTTAGTCCCTCTATTTTTAAAAAATGAAACGATTAAGGACAATAATTGATATTTATGTATTTATTTTGAACATATTATGTAATATATTGGTGGTAAAATAAGTAATTTTAAATATTTATAAAATAATATATAAGTTGGCATGTAAGTATGATGATGTGACAAATAAGATGTCAACGCTATATCAACGATTGTCCTTAATTGTTTCACATTTTAAAGTACAAGGATTAAATTAAACAAAATTAAAGTAGAAGGACTGAATTGAACAAAAGACTATAGTACAGGGACCTCATAAGTACTTTGACCTATCTAAAACCATTGAATTTGCATTGTTTTTTGTTATTAGCGATCTCAATAGAGTGAAGTTGTGGGCACTATTTTTTTAGGCAGACAATACTGACGTATCAAGCAAACCAGTCACCTCTGTTAGAGCATCTTCAATACTTGGGGTTATTTCCCCAGTTTTTTTTTGTATCCCATTATTTATCTCATCATCCACTATCTCACTCAATTACAAAAATTTTTCTACCTATTAATTTTTATTTTTTTTTACCCACCATTTTACTTCACTATATTTTAATTATTTCTTGCTAATGACCTTGTGGTCAAGGTCCAATTACCTGTTAGTGATCTGTAATACTAGGCCACTTAAATTTTGACAGTTGTCTGACAATAAAAATCAACGACGGAGACGAAGACGTCGCCGGAGAAGGCCTGGACATTTTCGGCGACTGAAGATGGCGAGAATAGAGAAGGCGACCATTTTGGTCGCCATCTCCGTTGACAGAGCAGGCGACCAAAATGGCCACCTCTCTAGTAGATGGAAATGGCGACATAAATGCTCGCCTTCTCTGTCGATGGAGATGGCGGCCAGTTTGGCGACCAAAATGGTTGCCTTCTCTGTCGACGAAGATGGCAACCAACCAGTCGCCATTGCCATCCTTGGGAGATGGCGGCTAGTTTGGTTGTCATCTCCAATCGTCGGAGATGGCCATGCTCTTCCGGTGACTCCTTGGTTTCCGTCGTAGATTTTTATTGTCGGACAATCGTTAGAATTTAAGTGACCTGGTATTACAGGTCACTAACCGGTAATTGGCCTTAATGAACTAATTTGACATATTTATGTACATAATTACAACTTTAAAAAAGTTTGAGGGCCTAATTGACTTTTCAGGTAAAGTTCGAGGGCCTATTTGATAATTTTCATTAAAAATTATAATTACAATATTATTTTTATTATATTTAAATTAAACATGTCAAAATTAAAATAAATTTATAATTATAAATTTTCAATTCTAATAATATGATATCAAAATTATATACTACATATATGTTACATAAATTTTGTTCAAATTTTAAAAATTCAACAACAAAATTAAACTAAAAAAAAAAAAAGAAGAAAAAAGCTTAATTTCAGAGTGGCCAAACACTGAAGATAGTATATAAGTGTACAGAGGCACAAGATTGGCTAGCCAAAATATTGAGCTTTCCACGTAAAAATTAAAACGTAAAGAAGAAAGAGACTTTGTAAATATATCAGCTACTTGTCACGAACGAAGTGGTAATCGATCTCAACATGTTTCGTTGGGCATGGAACATTGGATTGGCACAAAATAAATAGCACCCAAGTTGTCACACCATAACTTGCGTTGTAGCCGGTGGAAAGCCAATCTGCTTCAGCAACAAAACAAGCCAAGTAACCTCTGCAGACACAGAAGCCAAAGCCTTATACTCAGCTTCAATAGATGAACGAGCCACAGTCCGTTGCTTCCGACACACCCAAGAGACCAGATTATTTTCCAAGAAGACTGCAAAATCACTCGTAGACTTCCGATCATTCGGATCACCAGCCCAATCCGAATCAGAAAAAGAATAAATAGCAACAGATGTAGACCGAGAGATACGAAGGCCAAAGTGTAAAGTACCATTCACATACCGCATGACACACTTAAGGGTCGCCCAGTCCGCTGTAGTGGGTGCATGCATATGCTAACATAAACGATTAACAGCATAAGACAAATCTAGCGAGTTACCGTAAGATACTGTAGGGCACCTGCCAGACTGCGATACTATGTAGGATCAGCATAAAGGACCGGTGAATCATCAACCGATTTAGCCAACGAAACCGGAGTAGCCACAAGCTTACAATCAACCATACTAGCCCGCTTGAGAATATCCTTCATGTATCATTGCTGCGACAAGAGCGCCCCATCAGGTATGGCACCGTCTTAATGCCAAGGAAGAACGATGGTGTCCCCATATCACGAACCTTGAACTCCCAAGGCCAATTTATCCACCAAGCCAGTATCACGAGTCACATCGGACCCCATGACAAAATGTCATCAACATACACCAAAAAGTAGAGCTGCACATGGTCACGAGAATAAATAAACAAAGAGACATTAGTTTTAGAGGGATTAAAACCGACCGAGATCAAAAAGTTGTGCAACCGCGTGAACAACGCACGTGGCGCCTGTTTAAGCTCATAGAGAGACCGCTGAAGCAAACAAACATGATCAGGTAGTGCCTTGTCTTCATAGCCTGGAGGTTGACGCATATAAATGGTCTCAGCCAGATGACCATTCAAAAAAGCATTATGAATGTCCAACTGGTGAATCGTCCAACTTCGAGACACAGCCAAAGATACCAGGAGGCACACTGTTATCGGTTTAACCACTGGGCTAAAGGTCTCAAAAAAGTCTTGCCCTGCAACCTGGTTGAAACCTCTAGCCACCAGATGAGCCTTATACCGCTCAACCGAATTGTCAGCATTCCTCTTGGTTCGAAAGACCCACTTGCAAGCCACGACATTCATACCTGAGATGTAGGGAACCAACCGCCAAGTACTATTCTGAATTAAGACATTGAACTCCAAATCCATGGCTCACGCCACTCGAGATGTTTCACGGCCTGAGAGTAACAAGTCAGCTCAACGAAACCAGCAGCAGCCACCAACGCCACATGCTGTTGCAGACCCATACTTCGTGTTGCCATGACATGGGACCGAGGTGCTGGACTTTGGTAGATCGTCGCCCACGGACCACCGCGGGATTGCTAGGACGCTGACTGTATGCTCACTGGACACGAGAGCGGTACGGCTTTAGCGGACTGCTCATGTTGGACGGACTCGACAAGCGCGGAGGATGCGGGCTGGTCCGTTGTTCCTCCAGCCGGACTGTCCAAGACGCCGTGCACCATGGACACGAGCGCAACACCACACAGATCTAGCCTTGGTGACTGCAAACTGCGGAGCAACAGAAGTAGCAAACGAAAAAAATGGGTCTCACCAAACCGCACATGGCGACAGATAAAAACCTTGTTAGTGTTAGTATCCAAACAACGATAGTCACGAAAGGACTCGGGACACCCTAAGAAAACACACGGAGTAGACCGGAATTGTAACTTGTTATGATTGCAAGGACGTAAGACATGAAAACACAAACATCCAAACACCCGCAAAAAGGAATATGACGAAGGAGAACGATGAAATTTAGAGTGAGGGGACTCATCAGAAAACACACGAGTAGGTATTTTATTTATTAGATGGACAACAGTTTCAAAGGCATAATCCCAATAACGAGAGGGAACCGATGCTTGTACCATTAAAGCTAACCCGTCTCAACAACATGCCTATGTCTACGTTCTACCTGACCATTCTGCTCGTGAGTATATGCACAAGACTGTATGTGCCGAATACCCAGAGAAGCCAAAGTGGAACCAAGCTTTTTATACTCTCCCCCTAAATTAGATTGAAACGGAATAATTTTTCGGGAAAATGAATGTTCAACAAGTGACCGAAACCGATCGAAAATGCCATACAAATCAGATTTAGCACGCATAGGAATAAAACAAGACATAACGTGTATAATCATCCACAAACAGAACAAAATATTTATAACTATTTGCAGAAGTTAACGGCGCAAGACCCCAAATATCTGAATAAATTAATTCCAAAGCATGCGTACTAGATGTTTCAACACGAGACAAAGGAAACCATGATGAATTCCCTAACTGGCAAGCAGAACAAATATTTGGGATTTGACTAGAATTAAACGAACTAACAGACGAAGACCCTAAAATTTGACGTAAACACGCGAATGAGGATGACCAAGCCGCATGTGCCACACGCAAGAAGACGCTCGCGCAACAACAATGCATCAGGAACTGGATGCGAAGCAGGCCATGTATACAAGCCCCCCAAATCAGACCCTTTTAAACGGACCTTCATGGTCGTAATGTCCTTCACATAAAAACAAGAAGAATGGAATTCAAAGAAAACATTATTATCTTTAGCAAAACGCTGAACAGATAATAACGACGACGAAAGACCAGGAACATACAACGCATCAGACAACCTAAAAGACTTAGAATTCGTAGCTATCGAAGCGGAACTAACATTAACAATAGGCAAACCTGAACCACTACTGACTCGTAGAGTTTCTTGACCATCATAACTAGCTGCAGACGACATTACGGAGGCATCCGGTGTTGCGTGATTCGTGGCACTGGTGTCAGGAAACCATTGATGAGGGCCATCCGAACTAGAAACTCCTGAGGAAAAGCCATGTTCGCCTGAGGACCCGGCGAGTCAGAATAACGGCGGTAACACGAGTAGAGAGAATGGCCTTGGTTGTTGCATATTTAACAACGAGGCCCAGACCGAAAGCACCCACGACCACGCCCCAGTTCCTCTACTGCGGCCTCACCACCGCAGGACTACTGACCGCCCCCACGGCCACTATGACCACCACGACTCGCCGCAAAGGCAACCATTGCACCCAAGCCACCACAGTCATTAGCACAAATCCACTCTTGCGAAACCTAAGGTGCCGTTTACTAATTGAAAATTTTTGCAAATTTTCGGAAATTGGAAAATAGAAAACAGAAAACATGTTTACTAACACAGTTTTTATTTTGAAACTAAAAAAAATTTCTGAAATTTCTGAAAAACTTGGATACACACTTAAAACATGTTTTCGAAATGGAAAACAGAATCATCTATCATCTATTTAATTATATGTCACTATAACCACATTAGTATGATTACGTTCATTATCATCTTATTTTACATATCATATCTTCTATCTTTTCTACTTACTTTTACTTATTTAAACATAATTTATTTGTTTACACTTTAAAGTTAGACATTATTTACACTATCAAAATTAAGAATTAAATTCTATATAATGTTTTAGATTTTGATTAAACTCAATAGATTATTAGTTTGAATATTTTTAATTATGCTACAGTATAATACAAGTTCGATCCAAATATCGAATATTGAAATCTCACATATATTAGAATTCAAAGTAAAAGTTATATATTCATATTCATGTCATTAAAATGAATAATATCCAAAAAAATATTTTAAATATTGTCTAATGGTATCCACGAGCATTTGAGCGGCCCGAGGTAGTCCGAGATCGACGAGGTAACCCTGGCGAAGCCCCTGGGAATTCTTCGAGCAAGCGTAACGCCTGGACCCTGGTCGGCAAGCCAAGGGACTACTCTATCGCGAGCCATAATTTGTGAGAAGTCGCCCGGTCGACCGCAAGGTGCATGGTCTCTTTAGAGAGAGAAGAGATGAGGAGCGAAAAAATGGATTTGTCCTAGTGTTGCCACTGCAGCCGCAAGCCAGGGTCTGAAGCAGCAACAACACCGCCGCTGTCTGCAGTCGAGGCGACCGGCGGTGAATCAGTCGTGTAGTGCAACGTGCCTTCGACGTACCCAAGGATCCCTTGCCCCCCCAGGAACGGTAGGATCAGCGTTCTCCAGAAGAGGAAGTTCCGGAATTTAACTTGAGAGAGACAAAGTGATGCGCCGAAAGAGAGACTGTCACCAACGACAGTGTTAGGAGGAGCCTCGGTGACAGTCCGCTCGGTAGAGTCATGAATGATGAATGTCTAAAACTAATGCTTTTTCCTTGCACATTTTGGTATTTGTACTGGTTAATCATTATATTATGGATTCAATTTGGTTAACTTATGGAATGATTGTTGTGCTTAGGTGATTTGACAAGAAAATGATGTTTTGAGCCGAACATTGAGTTATTTGATCAAGATTTCAAGTCATCATAGCATGGGGATATTTTTGTGAGGCAAAATGAAGAAAAGAAGATTTAACAACACTCTTTCATGTGCCAAATATTTGTCCTTAGTGGTCTTGATGATATAGGCAATCAATGCAAAGGCAAAACAAAAGATAGTAAGGTGGCATTTCTCGCCGAGATTGGTGCTGTCTCCGTATTTTGACCATATCTCTGTCTAGGAGTGTCCAACTCAGTGTATATTTATCTTCATTGGAAAGCTACCTTCAAGGGCTACAACTTTGATGAAGATAACAAATGCTAATTCAAAGATTTTGGTCGTGAAAAATAGCCTAGAAGTCGAAGCAGGTGCACAGATTTCGTCCATGGCAACCAGACAGTGTACACTACTTGGTGGCCACAGGTGTGGCCACGGCCGTGTCCACACCCGTGGCCACTGGGCAGTTTAGACTGTTTTTCTGGCCACGGGTGAAGCCACACCCGTGGCGAGCGTTTGCAACTTATTGCAGCGCATTTTGACCCCTTTTAAGGGGATTTTTCCCACCCCATGTCATATCTTTCATTTCCCTTTCATTCTCTAGTTAGCTTTAGCTCTAGAATAGCTTACATTAGTGTAGATTACTTGTTCCTTTCCATTTGCAAGCTCAAGAACATTACAAATCTTGGATTTCAAGGCTTCAATAGAAAAGTTTTCTATTATCTCTTATCTTTAATTTCATCTATGCTTTCAATTACTCCCTTAATATTGTTATCTATTGTTATATTATGAGCAGCTAAGTGTTTTGGACTATGATTTGGTTTGATTTCTTGCTATTGATGCCTATTTGAGTTGTATTGCATAAATGGGATTATTTGGGTGTTCTAGGGTTAGTTGTGTGAATTGGGTTTGTTATGAAATTGTGTATAATTGTTGGATCCCAATTTATATGCTTTATTTGGAGTGTGTTTATTGCTATGAGAGTAGATCTTGCACATCTAGCCACACATTCACACACTTTAATCAAATACGAGGAGTATTTCAAGTATGTCTATAGCGAAGAATTATTTATTGCTTTATTTGTGACAATTCTTATGCATATATGCGAGAGTCTATGACTACTTATTTGGATTTGATATTCTCCATACGTAAGAAAATGATATGTTATAACTTTATGGAAAATGTAAATAAGTTTTGAGCAATTACCATAAACGTAGAGCTTACTGAGTTCTATAACATATGAACCAACCTTTTATGCGTTATCTCAATGCCTTATTTTTAACCTGAACAATTCTCGACATATTATGGTTAATTACTTAAACAAATTCGTCCTAGTTGTATATATCTTTGATCTATAACGCTATACTTAAGTAATAATTCTAACTTATAATATTGTCCACTGTGTCTATATTGAGAGATTAATAAACATACATTTTAGTTTTCTATTATTTATAAAGCTTAAATTCTTTCAATCATAACTTCCTTACTACGTGACTAGGGCTGGAATTGCGCGCTTTAAGATAAAACTAAGTTATCTAAGCTATGTACTTAAAACTCCACTTTGCTATCAAAATCCCTAACATTATTACAAGTGAAAGCATCTCCATGTGGAACGATATCTAAAACTCTATTAACTTAGTGTAGTGTAATTTTATGATACTTTATGGAGTTATGTGAAAAAACTTCCATTCAATCAAATTTGCCTGTTTGTCAGGGGATTAGACTTATGGTATTTTTGAGGTTTTAGTGGTATGATTTAACATTATAGTGAATGGCTTATCTAGGAGCTACCATTTTTTTATTTTATCTATGTTTTAAATTTCTTTTAATTTGCTTATCGCTCAAGTGCTAATTGCTCAATATGTATGGGTATTGAGTTTCATAAGGATCCTTAACCGTATTATATATATAATATACATTCTCCAAAATTCTTCACTCATGTGAATATGAAAAATAAATGATATATGGAAATAATAGTCAATAAATTTAATGGATAGGAATGAACAAAACAAGAACCACATCTCAATCTTCCTACATGAAATCAAGAACTTTCAAGCCAATACCATTCATTTACTATGCCACAACTCATTTATGGTGTACCATTATATTTATTATGGAAGGAGCACATGATCGGCTGATAAAATTTGCTTATATATATATTATATATTATTATTATTATTTATTGACTATTCTATATACATAACCTATAACATTAAATTTGTGCTAAATATATAAAAATAAGCTTCATTACTCAAAGTGACCTCCATTATTCCAATTGTGTTACAATTTCAAATATATCTCTTATTAAAAGGGAGCTCTATGTATGCGTTGAATCCAGATAGAGATGAAATGAGTCAATGAATTAAAATATAAGCAAGAACGTTATCATCCATTAAGTATTAAAATATAGTTTAACAAATCTCAATGTTGAATAACATTTGATAGACTCCATATTTAAGTTGGGAAAAAACCAAATGAAGCCGATCCAAGATTCATTGTGTCCAAGTTAGAGAGGTTCAACAAGTTTTTCCCTTATCTAATGAAGGGAATGAGGTAGATGGAGATTAGAATGTAAGGGAAAATCTTTGAATAAGTGCTTGAGGAGAGTCTTGAATCCAATAATTTGAATGAAGAAGATAGATTGATTGAGACTCAAATTGAGATTGGAGGTAATGGTGCCAAGGAACCTTGTGCAATATGACTCATTGAAAAAGTAAATGAGAGTGAAGTTGATAATATAACATGCAAGGTGAATTTGATGAATGCTCTCCAATGGATGATACTCTCATTAGTGAAGACTTTAGAAGAGTGTGGGAACCGGGAGGAGTTGATGTTCTTGAAAGTGGAGGCCCACATTGGCCTATATTCATATCAAAGGATTCCAAACTCTTCTTGGTTCATGAGAGAGACCCAAGATTCTCATTGATTGCTCAAGAAGTGATAAGTCATAAAGAGAAAAGAAGAGGAGAGCAAAGAATGAATCACTCTCATTTTTATTATCAAAATGAAATTGTTTGGGAAAATCCATGTTGAATTTATTCAAAAATGGATTTGAGGATGAGAGAAACATGAGTTTGATGTGGCGGAACGTCAACTCTTGAGCCTTAGAGTGGTGAATTTGAGCCTAAAAGAATTTATTGATGATCACCACTTGAGAAATACTGTTAGTGTTTTTAATTCTCCAAAAACCCCCCAATATATAATTGGCAATATTATTATGGCAAACTAAGATAGGGTTTAGCTTGGTGTCGGTTTGTTTTACAGAAGACTGATTGATCAGATACATCAACAGACGCACTGACACTGAAGATCTGATAAAGGAAGATGTTTCCAAAATTCTGAACGCGGTTTTGAGAAGACAGATTTGGAAAGAATATCAGTGGATCTGTTTTGAAAGGTATGGACCGAATCTTTAAGATTGCATTCTTCACATATCGTCCTGCCATCTACAATCAGAGATATTTTTGGAGAGTGTTCTTGCTATGGAAGTATAAGTACCCTCATTCGGTCATGAATAGGGTTACATTTTTTAAGAAGAAAGAAACACTCTTACTATACAGAAGATCATAATCTTCTGATTATCATCTGCCATCTTCATCAAGACAATAAAGTTGCCTTGGTGATTATGATCGAAGAACTTGAGAAGAACTATCGTTGCCTTTAAACAAGACCGAAGATCACCATAGTTTGAACAACGTTGGACTGCACTGCGTCATTGAAGCCGGACTGCCATAGAGTTACGCTCTCCAATTGAAGGGATTTCATTGGACTTCTGCGCCATGCATGGCTCTCCTGACTTCAACAATCCACTAAACTTTGTAGACTGGTACGTCTTGTGTGGGATCACTTGGTGAGATTGTCTGTCTTCCTCTTATTTGTACATTGGAGTTATGAGTTAAGTGGATCCGGACGCCTCTGTGATCGTCCGCAGGATGTAGAACACACTGATCGCGAGAATTGTAAACATCTTATGTGGTTGTTTTATTACTTGCTTTATTTATACTCTCTACAAACGAATCTGCGATCTATCTAAGTGACAGACTTCATATCTCTGAATCAGCAGTACCAATACATCAGTTGATTATATCTCTATTAATATCTTAAATTTAGGAAATGCAATTACAAATGATGTAGAAGGCAAGGTTGGATAGGCAAGATGAGATTTTTTCTCCTCCAATCCCATTATGTTTGAACACTTGAGGCAAGTGAGTCGGACCTAGCGACGTTAAATCTTACGCTTCATGGGAGGCCCCCCCCCACCCCATGTTATCTTTTTACTTATTGCATTTTATTTTCTTTTGTTATTTTTTGATTTGATATATCATGCTTTTCACTTTGTGTTTTCATGTATGTCTTCTCTTGACTCTAGGAATGAACTGAAGGGCTACACTCATTTCCAAGAAGGCCTTCATGAATGATTCTTTGGCACAAAGAGATCATTAAGGGAAAGTTCCATCTACCGTTCTCTATACTTCTTTAATTGTTATTCAGTGCTATACTTAGTGTAGATAGAGCTACGCAGATTGCTGCTCCTTGCCGTTTATTGTGTGTTATCATTCCTCCCTTGTTCTTTCATTTTCTTTCACATCTAGCGACGATGTAAAATTTTGTTAAGTGGGGGGGGGGGCGGGGACCAAATTGGGGAAAATTTTTTTGCAAAAAATTTTTGGATGACTCTTTGTGCTTGTGTTGAATTAAATTGGCCTTGATATACTTGAATTTGTGGATTATCCCCCTGTTTGGTTGGTTTGGTGGTTTGCTTGGTGGGCTTGTTACAATCGCACACTTGTGATGACGAGTCAAGGTGTAACACATGATTGATCTAATTCTTTTTTCCAATGGTCTTGTTAACCACTTAAATTAATTGAATAAATTCTTGATCTCTGTGTGTTGCGCATCTGCCTAGTGAAGGCGTATTGAAGAATTCCGGAATGGTTGTTTTTGTCAGAACTTACCTTCGTTACTCTCCAAGTAAAATATAAGATTGCATGTTTTTGAAATGATTTCTAGTTCATTTTTGTTCTCAGGCCCAAGCCTTTAAGCCTATCCCTCGTACACAATGTTCTACCCCTAGTTGTCCCCGTTGAGCCTTTCTGATGTTTTAATAAGTGCTATAGCACTTAGTCCCCCTCTGTTTTTTTTTTTCTTCTCTGGTTAGACACGTCCGTCATTTAACCCTTAAACGCTTAGCCCAAAATGTTTTCTCACCCTTGAGAGAATAGAGCACTTGCTTTCTTTTTCGTTTTTGGAGCTTGTTTTGTTAGCGCACCCTCCCTTCTATAATATTGTCAGAATGCTGAAGCGACTTTGCGACTTTCAGTTATATTAAGAACAAAGTTTTGTTTGTTGATTTGAAAAAAAAAAAGAGAGAAAAAAAATGATGAAAAAATTGAAAAAAATAGAATTAAAACATGACAAGGCATCTCGGGAAAATGTTGACAAAGAGATGAAGACAACTGAAAAAGAAGAAGTTCAATAAAAGTTAACGATAGTCTTTGTTTGAAAATTCGTTCTCAACCCCATCCACTGGTTCCTTAGAGATCCGCTTTTTGTATTCCTGTAGGTTGTTCAGTTCTCCTTACTCTTTTGATGATCATCAATCTCTTCCAATCTCATTGTGAATAAGTGTGAAGTCGCTCTCTCTAGTTTGTTTGCATTCTTTACCCCCCTTTTCTTTGTCAACCATTCACCCTTAGCCTCATTAAAAAGCCTAAAATCACAAGGGTCTAAGCTTGATCTTAGCCATGGCAATCTAGAACGTTGACTAAGTGACGGAGTAATGAAGGGCAAGCTAAAAGTGGAATCCATTTCAATCGAGCCCAACGTTCATAACTCCAACTCTAGTATTTTGTGCACACTTGATCCCCACAGTTCTATATGAAATCCTTTTGTGCTTGGTTTATTGGCCTTGAAGAATGAAACTTGTGTGCGATGCAAGAGGATTCTTGAAACAAGTTGTGCTTGTGTCAAGTTGACTTGTGGTTTGTTAAGTTGTGCAAGAGGGGCGTATCCGATCAACTTTGGTGCATATTCGGTGATTTAGTTCTTGTTTTGTTTTGAGGACAAGCCAAAAAGTCTAGTTGTGGGGCGAGTTGATTGCAATGTCTAAAACTGAATGCTCTTTTCCTTCGCACCATTTTGGTATTCTTCACTGTTAACCATCATTATATTATGGAAGTCACATTTGGCTAACTTTATGGAATGATTGTTTTGTGCTTAGGTGAATTTTGACTCAAGATTTCAAGTCATCATACGGCATGAGGATTTCGGGTCTATTAAGGAATTGATTGTTTGTGCTTAGGTGATTTGATCAAGATTTCAAGTCTAAGCTAGTGTGTTTGTTGCTACGAGAGTAGAGCTTGTACACTAGCCAAACATTCACACACTTAATGCCCAATACGAGAGTATTTCGGGTATTAAGGAGAATTATGCTTGTGTTCTTGCTTGGGCAACTTGGATTGAATTGCCACGACAATGGAGTTTAAGGATAAGTTCCAAGTCCAAATAGCTACGAGAGTGGTATTTGGACACTTTTGTGCTTCTCATTTACGCTTTGCCTTGTTTTAATTCCCTAATCTTTAGTACAATATTTTCTTTGGCATCTTAGCTTGAATCAACCAAGTCATGGTCCTCTGGTTTTACTTGTCTTATTTTGTTATTACTTAATCTTATCAATACAACTCCTTGTCGATAGGTCTAGCTTCTAAAAGAATAGTTCTAGTTTGTGCTTAACTCCACTTTGCATCAATCCCTAACATTACAAGAGTCATCTCCAGTGAAACGATATCTAAAATCTATACTGTGATTTGATACTTGATGGATGCGCGAAAAACTCTCCTTATCAATGAACAACAGCGTCATCATTCACACCGAGAAGCTGCCATGAGAGAAAACCTGGCTAACTAATATTAGATGAGGATGGAATGTGTAAATGTAATATTAACCAAAGACGGAAGATAGTATATAAATAAGTGTACGGAGAGAGACGTCCTAGTCTAACCTAAGTAATAGAGTCCTAACAGCCACTAGTTGGCAGCCACTAGCGCCAAAGTGGGCGTGTGGTGACCGTGCGCCGTATTTTTTTTTTTTATTTATTTTTTTTTTTTTTTTTGTTTTTGTTTTTGGTTTTTTTTTTTTTTTTTTTTTTTTTTTTTTTTTTTTTTTTTTTTTTGACAAAAACCATTCATTGAAGAAAAATTTACCTAAAGTCTTCCTCTCCCATCAGCAAAAAATTCATGGCTCAACTTTTCTATCCTGGCCAAAACCAACCAAAAAGTTAACACTAAATAAAAAAAATAAAAAGAATTAAAGTTGTTTACACGCGTATAAGAATCATTGCTTTCTTATTTAGTTGTTTATTTAATAGTTTTAATAAAGCCCTCAGAAAATCATACTTTCATTCACGGTGGATTTAATTTTATTTTTTTTTCTCCCCTCTTTCTATATCATGCTTATCCCACAAAAACAAAAAACGCCTAAAAATTTACTAATGGGGTTGCTCTAAGTTTTTAATTTCTTAGGCAGGCAATTCACCTCATAAAAAATCAAACAAATATGGCCATTCATTCTCTCCTCCACTTCACTATAAAACTCCAAAAAAAAAAAAACAAATTAAATATGAGTATTGGATCGGAGTTGGTCTAATATGATAAGTACAAGAATACATGATGACAAGGTAGAAATTCCAACTAATCAAACCTGTACAATTTCAACAATGAATTGAATTAGCTAAATTAAAGGAGCAGTAAAAGTCAGAACACAGATCCAATCTGATTAGCGGTGTCCGATAATGAGTATGCATATATGGTACAGCTGAATGTGATCTTTAGTTAGCAGTTAGCAGTGGTAAAGTAAAGGTTTAATTTCCAACAACTACTTTTGACACCTGCGTGCCTCATTATTTTGATCAAAGCCTAAAAAGTTAGGTCAGTTTGTATATCTGTATGCCAACTTCAATTCTCTCACTTAGTTACGCAATTCATCCCCACATTAATTAATTTCTGCTTACATTATTCCATCTATCACCTGTCAATAATCTTTTTTTTTTTTTTGTTAATGAGAAAAACTCACAATCATTAATCGAGCATGTGTACGGAATAAATTTCGCTTTTTGAGTTGTGACTCGGAGTAATATCTGTTCTATACTTTTTCAAACATTTTCAACCCATTCAGAAAATCTAAGCCCCACCACCGGGGTTTGAATATTTGACCATGCATCCACTTGGATGTATAATGCAGATGTCATCACACTACATGGTAGTTGACACCCATTTATTAATTTAATTTGATAGTTTTTTTCATATATAATTAGTATGATAGGTTACGAATTTGTGTGATAAGTAATTACGAATTTTCCTCAGTCATATTACAAAAAGAAAAAACACACCTCCATTAAGGGCTGGCAGTCTGGCACTGTAAAATTTGTATAACTATTAAATTTAATTTCATACGTGGATTAAAGCATAAAAAAGTAGTGTATCCCAAGGAAAAGGGAAAATGTTTTCGGTTTTCCGCCGCAGATTAGACGACCTAATTAAATTGTTCCATTGCATAACTAAAAAACAATAATGATATAATTATTGCAACGACTTTGTGCCATCACGCTCGCTGGCTAGCTACTTTCGACCGTAACATGGGATTCCATAGCCGCCAACTAACAATCGGAATTATGCTGCGAGCACGTGTTTAGCTCAATGGTTTAATATGTAAATAATATTATATTTAGGAGAAGATACTAATGTTCGAACCTTGATGGCAACAACGTGAGAATTATGCTTAAAATGGGCAAAAATGGGCAAATCTTTGTGTGCACCAGCATTTGATTTGTTTGTAGGATAGTGTAAACATTATCTCTGGTGGTCCCAGATTATTAATTTTTGGACACTTTTAGTCCTTTCATTACTTTTCTTGTTCTTAGTAAGGACATTTTTGTCTTTTTATATTTTCTTTTGTTATTTTTTTCGGTTTCAACCGGTTTAATTAGTTTAGAACATTAGGTAACCTCTTGTTTTTAGTAACCATATTTTTCAACCGATTTTTAGTAAAGTCATAAACCAATTAAAACGGTTGAAACCGAAAAAAATAACAAACGAAAAATATGAAGAGACAAAAATGCATTTACTAAAAATAGGAAAAATCATGAGAAGGACTAAAAGTGTCCAAAAATTAATAATTTCGGATGTTAAATAGCAAAAATGATAGTCTGGGACTAAATTTGGAATTATCACCAAAGACTAAGAACTTCTTATGAAATTAACTCATAGTGTAATTTATGAAAGGGAACTGCCAAATTTTAGTGTGATTCACATACATGCTCAAATTAATGAACACACGTTTAGGTGTTTTTTTTAAAGAATACAATATTTTCCATTACGTACAAAAGTTATAACTAGTAATGAAAATATAAATTTATTTTTTTAATACTTAATTACATAATAGACAGCGCTACATTTTGGTGGCTTGGTGCTGGACAAATTATTATGTGGATCATAACAAAAAGTACATTTTTACTATACTAAATGTATATTATTTTTGTACTGAATGTAGATTATACAATATAATGTACACTCAGAACAAAAATAATGTACATCCATTGAATACAATGTATATTATTTTTATACTGAATGTACATCATTTTACAGTAGACAAAATATGGTTCACACAACTTATGTGGATCATGGTCCACACAATAATGATTGGTGATGCTGGATTTGAGCCTCAAATTAGCTTTCACCCAATACTTGTTCAAAGTAGTCTTTTGCATGTGGTAACATGCTTATTTGAATTGGTTGGTTCAAAATATTTTCAGAGATATAAACCAATAATTATATTTATCATATAATAAATTAATTACTCATAATCAAAGAGTTATAATTAATAATTATATTGAAAACAACTGTTTTATTGAACATAAATAATAATGTATTATGAATATCTATACCTTCCCTCATGCTAGTATCTACAAAATATAAATGAAACAAAACAACAATCAATGGACAAAAAAAAAAAAAAAAAAAAAAAAAAAAAAAAAAAAAAAAAAAAAAAAGTCTTAAACCAATTAATTCACTGAAAACATATATAATTAATAAAAGAAATAATGAAACAACTCTCCTCCAATTCTTAAATAATTTAGTAATAATATTTTTCTTTTGGAATGCATTTAATTAAATTGACCCCACTGCCCCTCTCATTTCACTTCCCTCCACAATTATCTTTAATTTGTATTCACAATCTTCCTATGTATATATCCCATGCATGCATGTCCACTGTTATTATCTTCTTCTTCTTCATTTTTTTTTTTTTTAAAATGAAAATGGTGATTAAACCTTAGCCTGGGTGTTATGCATCAAGCTCACAATGAAACATGGATGAATCAAATGAGCTTAGGTCACCAAAGATGATGTCATGCTCCTCCACAAAGCTACTCGAGTCGTCGCAGTCGAAGTACGTTTGTATGTCGTCCGGGAAGCTTCTTCTCCGTCGGTCCGGCTCCGGCTCCGGCGGGGTTGTTGGAAAGTTGGTAGACGCCGACGAAGTGGCGGAGGCGGCGGAGGGGTCATGCGGCGGGAGGAGAGGCAGTTTCCGATGAACGCCGGAGCTTTGTTGCGGCTGCTGCTGTTGCTGGGTGGTGATGATGAGTTCATCATGATGATGACTAACGGCGTCATTACTAGGTTAGGGTTTGGCTGAAGGTTGTTAGGGTTTTGATCATCAGGGCGTAACCACTTGACGTAACGGCTGAGGTCAAAATTGGTGACGGCGTTAAGCCCACGGTACTCTATGGCTGCCATGTCATAAGCCGTTGCCGCTTCCTCTTGAGTAGCTGCGAAACCACAAAGGTATTTTGGGAAAATCGTAAACTTATTTTTATTAATAAATCAATAAATTCAAGAATTCAATTTGCATGAGAAATTTGGTGGATGGGGTTGAAATTTATGTCAAAGGCTAAGATCCACATCTTAAATATATAGCAGTTGAAGGTTGGTAATCTACAATCAACAACCATCTTTATT
The DNA here is from genome assembly GCA_009835305.1 of Ipomoea purpurea. NCBI lineage: Eukaryota > Viridiplantae > Streptophyta > Magnoliopsida > Solanales > Convolvulaceae > Ipomoea > Ipomoea purpurea. The sequence continues at coordinate 32,425 of VALG01006974.1, forward strand.
CCATCTTCACCCTACCATCATGCAACATTCTCAAATATATATATATATATATATATATATATATATATATATATATATTACACACACACACACACACATATCATTGCCTGTTTTTATTTATTGCAGTAGGTCGCTAGTACAGTTTCAACAATATTAGAATTTTCTTATACACACACTCCACTAGAAAAGTCTATGGTGCCAATCAGTATAGGTGTTTCTTGCACCGAATACAACCCAAGAAGCTTTAAAGTTTGTACCGCGTGCAATGGAGACAATATAATGCCACCATTTAATCAAGTACAAACTCTAAAACTTTTTACATTCATTTTTGTTGTACGGTTGTCCCGGTCAGTGCAATCAAAAAAAAAAAAAAAAAAGGGTAAAGGGAGTATATTATATAAAATAAGTGTATTAGTTAAATTAGTAGTTTGGATATTTTTAATTTTTTATTTAAAACCCCATAAGATATGAGTTGTAGTTGTAGCAATTTTTATATATATTCACACGATCCACGATTAAACGTACACATATAGGTGGGTTCATTGAGTATTATATGATTTTCCTTCAAATACATTAGATGTGATATAGAGACAAGATGGAGCAATAATGAAAGCGATATATGTTTCAAAATAAAATAAGGTTGTTTTGGTAGGCAAACAAGTGAACAACAATGTTAAAGGTGCTATTAGGTTGTGGATGTGAGATTTTAAATAAATTAAATAATTATATAAAACTTTGCACAAGAATGTGTGTATATAAAAATGTGTACGGTATCATATGGATCATGGCCCAATCTAAAATTGATGACTCTTTCTTTATTACTGCTTATACAATTTATCTTATTTAAGGAAACTAAAATCATGAAATATACTTGGTGCATACATAGTTATAGTGTGATTTCACGACCTTATATTTTGTTAGTGATTTGTATATTGACCGTATAACTATCCCCAAATAAATTTATTTCCTTTTCTAACAAAAAAAAAAAAAAAAAAAAAAAAAAAAAAAAAAAAACAACATGACACTTTATAGTTAAACTCTCTATGCATGTGTACAGTTGTATATATAAGTACCGTGCCAAATTTGCATTGTATACAATTAATTTTTTTGGGGTTGTGTACTTGCTATTGTACTGTGGAGACAAGTACATTATATAATGAAATATACATTTAAGTTGTACCTAGTGAAAATCAGTAAAGTGTTGATCGATACTTTATATAAAATAAAATTGATAAAAACTATAGTGTTAGGGTTGGATTTGTACCATAAGTTCCAAGTAGAGATATTTGTTGCCAACACCCCTTCCAATGCGAGCCTCCCATCTTCCATTGTGATGGTGTCTACAATTTTAACAAACAATTAAAAAGAATTATTTTTTTATTGTCTATTCTTGATCGTTGATCCCCTCCATAAATAATAAAGAGTTTATATCATAATTAATATGAAAAAGAGTTTTAAAACAACAATAATGGAAGTCAATATTATGAAGTATTTATGTTTGAAAAATGTAGCTTAAAATTATGTATGTATGTAATAGAGTCCGTAACATTTTAAAAAAAAAAAACTATATATTATATATTATAACTTATTTAAAAAAACTGTGCTAAATCAATGATGCATATATGATTTGACTGTGAAATGGGAGGGTGACTTTATTATAACTTTATTATTACATGAACGGTGATGTTACATACAATCAATTAATTAGTGCACACATATACATATGACTCATCATATTTTGTTCAACAAAATTCTGCAATCAATTAATATAAACAAATCAAATGGCAATGTCAATTTGTCATTTAATTTTTAGATTTTCAGTGATGGAACATTACAATCAAA